>PVJO010017056.1:0-40165 GCA_004026905.1 Hystrix cristata | reverse complement strand
CTCAGGCTTTCATACTGTGCTACGTCCCAGCATGTTTTCGTTTTTGTTTTTAGTTTTTTGAAGTAGGGTCTCACTGTGTAGTTCAGTGACACTGGAAGGATAAACAAGAAAATAATGAAAATAGCCTAACCCTAACCCTATTTCAGCCAAAAATATTTCACTGGCACACATGAGGCATTTAGACCTGACTTCCTATTTACAGAAAATTCAAGGAACAAAGAAATAAACTAAAACACCACCACCTTGAGGAACAATCAGACCCATCTAGAAGAGGCTGTAGGACTTACAGCTCAGCCTCGTCAGTGAATCAGTACTGCTGTGGAGAAGGGAGTGCTTGGCTGAGACAGGCTGAAGGGGTGGAATGGCCAGTGTGCAAGCGAATAATGTATGTCTGACTTAATGTTAAACTCATATGCCCTCTTTCCTGATTTGGACAAACAAGCTATGAGCCATTCTTGGGTTCCCTGGGAAAATTTGAAAACAATCTGTATTTTAGATGAGATGAAAATTCACTGAAATCAATAGGTAGGAATTATTGAGCTAATAGAGCATGCTGTAGAGTAACATGGAAACTATGATTTCAGGCTGGGAAAAATACAAAAGCATACACCTGGGTATAGAAAAAGACAAGGGCAAGTATTCATTAAAGGATTGATACTAATAGTCTCTGAGTAGTTGGAATGTAATGATTCTATTTTTTATGTATAATTGTCTATTTTCTAATTTTCTGCAAAGCTTATGCACTACTGCTTCAGTAAGTTTTCATAATAAAAATAGGCTAATAGTTGGAGCTGGTAGCACAGGCTTGTTTCCAGCAGGATGAGAGGCAGGAGGATCCCAAATTCAAGCCCAACCTGAGCAATTTAGCAAGATCCTGTCTCAAAAAATTTTTTCTTTTCTTTTGTTTTATTTATTTATTTTTTTTGTGGTGCTGGGGATTGAACTCAGGCCCTTGTGTTTGCAAGGCAAGCACTCTAATCACTGAGCTAAATCCCCAGCCCCTCTTTTGTTTTAAAATATGGGCTGGGGAAAAAAAAAATATGGGCTGGAGATTTAGCTCAGTGGTTAAAGTGCTTGCCTACCAAGCATAAGGCCTTGAGTTTGATCCCTGGCACCAAAAAAAAAAGAATTTAAAAAATGTATGTTGGAGGATGGGTGTGGTGTTGCATACCAGTAATCCCAGCACTCAGGAGGCTGAAGCAGGAGGATTGTCGAGAGTTTGAGGCTAGCCTGGGCTACATAGTGAATTCAAGGCCAGCCTGAACTACATAGCGAGACCCTACTGATGCATTCAGCTATAAACACACGGCATCCATAGAGTGACCTCTGTATGGATAGCGCCCTCATGACCCAGTCAGCTTCTGTCACCCCCCAACGTTGCTGCATTGGGGATCAGACCTTACTACATGGACATGAATCTGAAGGAAACTTCATTAAACCATAATAGCTGTAGTGTTTTTATGGGGGCTTCTGGAGGAAGCACAGTTACATTTATATGTTCATACTGCCATCTTAACCTAGAACTCTCCTCTGTTGTCCTTGCTTGGTGTTTGGAACATCATACTAGTTTCTATTTTGGAACCGTTTATTGGTTTGTGTATAGATTGGTTTTTAAATGCTTATTTTCCAAATTTTCCCATGCCTGGCTCCTTATCTTTTTAAAATCCCTATTATTTTTTTAGTCTTCAGATTTTGGGGGTTTTTTTTCCCCATAAATTAAAAATATTTTGGGGTTGGGGATTTAGCTGAAGTGGTAGAGCACCTGCCCAGCAAGCACAAGGCCCTGAGTTCAATCCCCACCAAACACCCAAAAATATTTCTTGTCTTTTTGAGGATGTTAATTTGGGGGGGGGACGCTGGGGATTGAACTGAGGGCCTTATACTTGCTAGGCTAGCGCTCTACCACTTGACCTAAATCCCAAGGGCCCCCCGCTTTTTTTTTTTTTTTTTTTTGGTGCTGGGGATCGAACTCAGGGCCTTGTGCTTTCAAGGCAAGCACTCTAACCACTGCAATAAATCCCCAGCCCCCCAGCCCCCCCTTTTTAAAAACTTATTTTAGTGGTACATTTTAGATATACGTAGTGGTAACATTCATCATAAGGAATTTGTATCTGTACATGATTTATCTTGCTGCTGCTGCTTTTTTCCCGTTCCCCTCCCCTCCCTTCAACCCCTCTTCCCCTCTTTTTTTTTTTTTTTTTAACCAAGAAGGTGTATTGGTACATTGTATACATAGTGATCACATTCATCATGGTTATTTTGTACCTGTACATGATGTATCTTCATTTCCCCTCCTTATTTACAAAAACTTTGTTTCCATTTTTTCTCCTATTCTCTTTTTTTCTTGTCTGAAAATATTAATTATAACGGGTTTTTTTTCCCCTTAAGTTTTTAGGTTTCTTTTCTCCCCTGATTTTTGGGCTAATTCCGTTCCTTCTGAATTCCTTTCCTTCTGAATTCCTTTCTGTTTCTTTTGAGTCTTGCCTTTGATGTTTGGAGGCTTTCTCAAGTGTTTGGTGGTCATTAGTTTCTTGTGAGCAAAGTATGCAAAAGCTGGTTGAGATGCACACACACAGGCTTTTTGGCACTCACTGTGTAATGTCCTGCCCCACTTTTGGACGCTGCCAACAAGAAGGATGTCACCAGATGCTTCCCTTCAACCTTGGCGCAGAACTGTGAGCCAAAACAAACCTCATTTCTTTATAACTTTAAAAAAAGGAAAAAAAAACTGTTGGAGATACAGCAATATCAAAACAGTACTACTTGTAGTGGTCCCAGATTGGAAATAACTTCAGTATCTATCAACAGTAGGATATAGAAATAAATTGTGGTGGGCTGGGGATTTAGCTCAGCGGTTAGAGTGCTTGCAGGCCCCGAGTTTGATCCCCGGCACCAAAAAAAAAAAAAAAAAAAAAGAAATAAATTGTGGTGTAGACCTACAAAGCAAGGCTGTTTAGGAAGGAGAATGAATAAACTGCAGCCCCTTGCTGCACACTGTTGAGTAAAAGAAGCTAGACAAAAAATGAGTATTGTAGGCTTCCGTTTGGTTAGTGTTCAAGGCGAAACTCATCTGTGGTGTTAAAAGCCATTTAGTGGTTACCTGTGGAGAGGGTACAATGGCTAGTGCCGAAACGGGGTGCAGGCATCTGCTGGGATGCTGGTCATATTTTGTTCCTCAAGGTGGGTCCATAATTACTGTGTGTCATTTCATTGAGCTGTACATTCTATTTGTGTGATTTTTGGCATGTAAACATCAAATAAAAATCAAATCTCCTGTTGTGTAGGGTTGGTTTTTTGAAGTGCTACCCACAGAATGTGGACATCTGGCCATTCAGAGAGCCTTTTTTGGAGAACCCCGGAGTGCCAGTGTCTGAGGATGGGACATAGATGTGTTTGTTCTTTTTGCCATATTTAATGGGAAGTCTTTAGTTTCTTTCTAAATTCCATTTAGACAAGGCAAGGTGTCTGTTTTGCAATACTGAGGATTTAACCCAGGCCCTTGCACATGCTAGGCAGGTATTCTACCACTGATGTACATCCCCACCCATTTTTTATTTTATTTTGAGACAAGGTCTTGTTAAATTGCCCAGGCTGGTCTTGAATTTGTGATCCTCCTGCCTCAGCCTCCTTAGTAGCTGGGATCGTAGGCCTACATTATCATACCCCAGGAATGCCAGAGTATCTTTGGATTACTTTTGAAAGATATCCAAGCTGAGATGGAATCATCATTTCTTTTTTGAGAAGTACATTAGTAGAGTTGGAATTTCCATTAATTCACTCATTCAGCAGATATTTACAGATCAAGACAAGCAAGTCCATGTCCTCCTGGAGTATGCAGCAGAGCAGAAATTGCAAGCATTAATATAAGCATTATGAGTTACAGAGAGGAAATAGGAACTGCCGTGAAAGACTAGGAGTGCAGAATGTAGCATTGTTTGGAGGGCACAGAAAACTCCCCTAAGGAAATGATGTTTTAGTTAGGTGAAGAGTAAGGGAAAATATTCAACTTTTATCTTAGTGATCATTTTTGCTTGGTGTAAAAATCTTTATTCTTACCTGTCTGACCACCCTGTTATGTGATTTCAGGTGGAGAGTATAGCGAAGATGATATAAATGAATTAGTGAAGGAAGACGAAGTGGATGGTGAAGAGCAGACACAGACAACCAAAGGGAAAAAGAGAAAGGCTCAGAGTGTTCCAACCAGGTGATTGATGCTGCCCTCGAGGCCCTCAGCAGTTGGGCTGCAGTCACAGCCATCCCAATTGCTGAGATTGGTCTGACAGTAGAACCTCTCCCCCCTTCCCTAGTCCTTTTTTGGTGGTTATTTTTTGAGACAAGGTCTTGCAAAGTCACTTAGTTGTCCAAGCTGGGGTCAATCTTGTGGTCCTGCTACCTCAGCCTCCCTAGAGTGTTGAGATTACAGGTGTCCGCCTCTATGCCTGATCCCCAGACTTTTTAAATTTTTTTGAGTCAGGGTCTTGCTAAGTCACTTAGTTGCCAGGCTGCAATCAAACTTGTGGTCCTCCTGCCTCAGCCTTCAAGAGTGCTCAGATTATAGGTGTGTGGCAGTATGCCCAGCTTTGTGATAGCTTTCTTACCTACAGGATTTCTAACCCTTTTCTCTTTAAGGGAAACATTTGCTGATGCTTTAGAATTAAATTCTCGGTCTCTGCAAGCTTAACAATTTTTAGATTTTAATTTTTAAAAATTATAGGTAAACTTTGTACCTTGTTAAAACAAAATATTACTACTAAAAAAGGCTTGGCTATCACAACTTTCCGTGATAGCCCACAAAGTGTTTCCCAGATGCAGCGTATGCTTCTATCTTTGCTCTCACCCTCTTTCTATTTACTCGGCCCAGGCTCGCTCTGCAGAGCCAATGTCCCCCACTCTTCATTTTTGCTTTCTTGATAAACTTGTCACTGTCAAAAAAATAAAAATAAAAAGAACTTGGTGCTTTGCCCCGAAGAACTATGTTACCAAAGATAGCCTGTGCATGTACAACATGTATGTATTTCCTCTCTTCTTTATGTTTTGTTTTCTATTCACATTATTGAAAAAAATACAAATGCTGGCACACTTTACATGCAGTTTTTCATTTTTCTTATTTCACATCTTGGAGATGGTACCATGACAGTACATTTAGACATACCTCATTCTTTTCAGCTACTACATAGTATTAAATGGATAGGCCTTTATTTAAGCATTTCCTTATTCAGGAACATTTAGACTGTACCTAGTCTTTACTAGAAGAAACAAGACTGCAGTGAATGTTCTTTGTGTAAGTCTTAATTACATGAACAACTATACCTGTAAGTCAAATGTGTAGGTACAGAATTGTTGGAGCTAAGATTATATGCAGTTAAGTTTTTAAAAGTAGACGGCAAATTTCCTTCCATAGGCCTGATGTTTAATTATACTCTGAACAAAAGTTAGGAAAATTCTGATAGGTTGTGTAACTCAAGTGAAGAGTTTTTGAGACAAGGTCTTGCCATGTAATCCAGGTAGATTTTGAACTTACCATGGAGCCCAGGCTGGCCTTGAACTCATGGCAATCTTCCTGCCTCAGCTTCTCAAGTGCTGGGATTATAGGGATGTGCCACTATGCCTAGCATGAAGGCATCTTCTACAGAAGTCTTTTACCTTACTGGTGTTTCTGTCTTCCTGGGCTTTAGAGCAAAAGCAGATTGTAGTTTGTAAAAAGGAAAAGGAATTTTAGATATTGGATCATTCACTTAAAGTCAAAATAATATAAAAGGCAGTTATTCTTACAAGTTTTGGGCCCAGTTCTTTTGTCCATGAGTTACTTTGTGTTCTACCTTTCACTTCTTTAGAAAGTGGAATGAAACGCTGACATATTTTCCATGAGAGCTTCTTGAAGAAATAATGCAGATAAATTTGAGATTATTTGCAGCTTTAAAAAGTAAAAAAAAAAAAATTTGATGTATGAAGTCCTTAGAACACTGAGCAGATGAATCCTGTGAGGTGATTTTGTGTATTTTCTCTTCTTTGCTTTTTTAAATTCTTTTTATTGGTACTGGGGATTGAACTCAGGGCCTTGTACTTGCGAGGCAAGCACTCTAACCACTGAGCTAAATGCCTAGCCTATTTTGTGTGTTTTCGTAGTGAAGATAGCTAGTCGTGACTTAGAACACTATATTTTGATTCTAAATAATTGGGGGAACTACTAAGAATAAGAGCCCAGTTCTTTTCTTCTTCCGCAAAATCTGTTTACCTCTGTTGCTCCCTTCATTATGTTTATTACCATAGTAGTTCCAGATATGGTCTGGTTTTTTTCAGTTACGCAGATTATGCTTGGAAGTGAGGGAGGGGTAACAAATCATTTACGTTGTCTGTCTTGTCTTTCCTTTTCTTGGTGACTGTTGGTGATCAGGAAGAGAAAACAAAGTGGCCTCTTTTTAGAAGAGGAAGAAGAGGAGGATGCCAAGGCAGAATCTGGAGGAAGCAGCAGTGAGGAGGATGAACCTGAAGAGCAGGAGAAAGGCACTGGGTCAGAGGATGCAAGGAAAAAGAAGGAGGACGAACTCTGGGCCAGCTTCCTCAATGATGTGGGACCAAAATCAAAAGTGCCCCCAAGTACACGGGCGGAGGTAAATTTAGGGATTAATGAGATAAACACCTTTGCAGAAATACTCTACTTCCCTAGATAGTTTTTTTGTTTAATTTACAAACTAAGATTTGAATCTTACAATAGAAAGACTAAAGGCCTTTTTTTAAAAAATTTTATTTTAATGGTACATTTTAGATGTACATAGTGATAACATTCATCATAGAGGATTTGTACCTGTACATTACATATATTGTTGCTTCTTTTTTTCCCATTCCCACCCCCTCACCCCCTCCTCCCTCCTTATTTACAAAAGCTTTGTTTCTATTTTTTCCTTCCATTTCTTATTTCTCTTGTCCCTCTGTTCCTTTCCCCCTCCCTTGTTCCCTTTCCCATTTGGACATTTTCTTCCCTTTCCCAGTATAATACATTTGAGTCTTTATTTACACTTCCGTTTCTCACACCAGAGAAACTATGCAGTATTTAAACATGTGTGTCCAATTTATTTCACTTAAGAGTGTGGTCTTAAGATGCATCCATTTACCTAGGAATATCTCAAGCTTATCATTCTTTATGGCAGAGTAGTACTCCATGGTATAAAAAAAATGACATTTTCTTTATCCATTCTGCTGTTGATGGACATTTGGGCTGCTTCCAAGATTTAGCTATTACAAACTGTGCTGCTATAAACACGGGTGTGCATATATCACTGTGGTATGATGCTTTTAATTCTTTTGGGAAGATACCAAGAAGTGGAATAGCTGGGTCAAATGGAATCTCTAGTCCTAGTTCCCTAAGGAATCTCCACACTGATTTCCATAGCGGTTGCGCCAGCCTACATTCCCACCGACAGTGGAGAAGGGTTCCTTTTTCTCCACAGCCCCTCCAGCATTTGTTATTGGCAGATTTGTTGATAATAGCCATTCTTTGTGGAGTGAGGTGGAATCTCAGGGTTGTTTTGATTTGCATCTCTCAAATGACCAGTGATGTTGAACATTTTTTCATATGTCTATCTGCTGTTTCTACTTCTTCATCTGAGAAGTGTCTGTTCATTCCTGCTGCCTACTTTTGGATTGGGTCTTTAAATTTGAGGGGTCTGATTTTTTTGAGTTCTTTATATATTTGAGAAGTTAGTCCTTTGTCAGAAGAATAGCCGGCAAAAATTTTTTCCCGCTCTGTGGGTTGTCTCTTCGCTCTGTTGGAAGTTTCTTTTCCTGTGCAAAAGCTTTTTAATAAGATCGGATCCCAGTTGTTGATTCTTTGTGATGTTTCCTGGGCAACTGGGGATTTGTTCATAAAGTCTTTGCCTACACCTATGTCTTCAAGAGTTCAACCTATTCCATCTTCCAGTAGATTTAGTGTTTCTGTTTTAATATTTAGATCTTTGATCCACTTTGATTTTAGCTTAGTGCATGGGGAAAGATACGGGTCTAGTTTTAACCTTCAGCATGTGGAGAGCCAGTTTTTCCAGCACCATTTATTAAACAGGCTGTCTTTCTTCCAGTGAGGTTGTTTGGGCCCTTTGTCAAAGATAAGGTGACTGAGAGTGTTTGGACCTGTTTCTTCATTTTCTAATCTGTTCCATTGGTCCTGGGGTCTGTTTTTGTGCCAGTACCATGCTGTTTTTATTACAGTAGCTTTGTAATATAGTTTTAGGTCAGGGATTGTGATTGCCCCTGCTTTGCTTTTGTTGGCCAGAATCGCTTTTGCTATCCTAGGTTTCTTTTGGTTCCAAAAGAATTTTAGGGTTGTCTTCTCTAATTCTGTGAGGTAACTAAAGGCCTTTTGATAGTACCTTCTTTACTAATTGCAAAGTGAAGTGTTCCCTATGATAGAAAAATAAGCCTTTCTAGCCAAACTGATTAGAAATGAAACATTTAAGAGCAGCTATAAACAGCATATTTAGATGACTCTTTTTAGTTTGGTGAAACTGACTACATTTCTTGCTTTTTTCATAGACAGGTGAACAGACTGAAGAGACAAGTTCAAGTAAATTGTCGGTCAACACGGGAGAGGTAGAGAAAACTAAAGAAGCAGAAAAGGTTAAAATCACCAAGGTGTTTGATTTTGCTGGGGAAGAAGTAAGGTAAGAAGACCTTTGTAAACAGTGAAATTAGTTCTTTTAAAAATGAGCCAGGTAGTGGCACAGACTGGTAATCCCAGTTACTCAGGAGGCTGAGGCATGGGGATTGCAGGTTTGAGGTCAGCCTGGGCAACTTGGTGAGACCTTCTCTCAAATTAAAAAGTGAAAAGCAAAAAAAAAAAAGGAAAAGCATTGCAAGATGTAGCTCAGTGGTAGAACACTTGCCTAGCATACATGAGGCCCTGGATTCAATCCCCACAACTTCAAAAAAGAAAAAACAAACAAAACAAGAGCATCTTTCTAGATGGTGTTAGAGATCTGTCCTCATTCCAACCCATCTTAGTGTTTTGGAAAGGTTTATATTTCCACTTGCTCTTTGCCATGTTTTGTGACTTTGAATAAGTCATTATTCCTTTTTTAACTTCCTTTGACCATGAAATAGGAATTGCAGTGAGTGTCCTAAAATTGGATGAGAAGAATTAAAAATGTTAGGATTGAGATTTGGTTCCAATATTATTTCCTCACCTTAATATCATTGTTTAAATTGTGTCATGACCCTGCAGACATTATTTTTGGCCTTGGTAGAAATTCTGTCATCCTATAATAATAAGTAGTAAATGTGGAAAAGAAATAAATTGTTTTATGAGATTTGTTTACTATAGTTAGGAAAACAGTAGAGGCTTAGTACATCAACTGGAGAGTTTAGCTTACTGGCTGTTTGTTTTAGTTACTTTTCTCGTTGCTGTACAAAATACCCAACACCCAAAGTTAAAGGAGGAAAGGTTTATTTAGCTCACAGTTTGTAGAGGTTTCAGTTCACAGTTGGCTGACTTCAAGGCCAGGCGGCATGGCAGAGGGCATCTCAGAGGAGAAACAGTTCACAGCAAAGCAGGGCAGGCAGAAGGCAGCAAGCAAACGACAAGTGGCAATAGCAGCTTCTTTCTATCCCTTCATATTTTATCTCTGGGTGACACTCACACCTAAAATTGTGCCAAACCAATCAGTGGACTAATTTGGTAATCACACACCCCTAATCCTAGCATCACACATTCTAGATCCATCCACCTCTGAAAAAGCCCCACCTATGATTGCATGAGGCTTTGAGGGGACATATAGACACAAACTGTAACACCTTTTTAAGTAAAAGTAATGTGTCTTCCTGGGTGTGGTGTCACATACCTTGGTAGAAATCCCACCACTCAGGAGGCTGAGGCAGGAGGATTGCCATGAGTTTGAGGCCAGTCTGGTTTACATAGTGAGTTCAAGGCTGTTTTGAACTACATAGTGAGACCCTATCTCAAAAAAAAACCAAAACAACAAAAAAAAGGTGGTATACCTGGAATTTCTTCTCTTCTCATTTATTTAAATTTATTGTGTGAAAACAGCAGTGTGTGTGTGTGTGTGATAGTTTCTGGGGATTGAACCCAGGGCCTTCACACTAAGCTATATCCCCAGCCCTTTTTTATTTTTATTTTTTTAATTTTGAAACTGATTCTTGCCAAGTTGCCTAGACTGGGCTTGAACTTGAAATTGAACTTGTAATTGAAGCAAAAAATTGAGTGAAATATCAGTTCTCAATATTCATCCTGAGACATATAATTTCAATAATGCTGTTTAATATTGAAAGTTTTTATTGTTGTAGAAGAGTTTTTCTTGTTACTTCATCCATTTAATGGGTTAATTGGGTTATCCATTAATTGGGTTAATGATAGCACTACTCCTGGGGGAAATGTATAAGTAAATTATTTCTGTGTTGGTTTCCTTTTATTTTATTTTTTCTGAGACAGGGTTTCACTATGTAGCTCAGGCTGCCCTTGAACTCACTGGATAGCCCAGGCCAGCCCCGAACTCAAGGTAATCCTTCTGCCTCAGCTAAGATAGCAGGTGTGTGCCATCAGACCAGACCTGGTTTCCTTTTTTTTTGATATAGAGTCTTGCTGTGTAGTTAAGGCTGGCCTTGAACTTGTGGCCATCCTCCTGCTTCAGCATCCTAAGTGCTGTGATTATAGGTATGTACCACCATGCTCGGCTCAGTTTTCTTTTTTTAAAAAACAACACTAAGGGTCGTGGATGTAGCTCAGTGGTAGGGGGCTTGCATGTAATGCTTGAGGCCCTAGGTTTGATACGGAGCACTGCAAACAAACAAAAACCCTCATCATAAAGAAACCCATTGTGGTAGGCACCGTACACACCTGTAATCCCAGCTGCTTTCTAAAGGCTGAGGTAGGCAGGAGGATTGCAAATTGGAGGCTAGTTTGGGCAGTTTAGGGAGACCTTTTCTCAAACTAAAAAGGGCTGGAAGCTGGGTGTGGTGATGCATGCCTACAAATCAAGCTCTCTGAGAGGCTGAGGCAGGAGGATTACAAGTTTGACTGAGACCAGTCTTGGCAATTTAATGATTTTTAGAGAGCCCTGATCTCAAAATTAAAAAATAAAAGTATGAGAATATAAATCAGTATGAAGACCCTGGGTTCAATCCCTATCTTCCCCCCAAAACAAACGTAAAAATTTGATCACAAATTTAATGATTTCTCATAGCAACAGCTACTTACCAGCTTTCTGTACTCTGTGTAGGCCACTGGTACATTTATAAACACGTCTTCTTTAGATATTCTGCATGACACATAGGAAATAATCCAAGCTAAAGCAGACTTCTGCATGTGTTTTACAGTGCTAGAGATTGTACCCAGGGCCTGGTAAATGCAAGACAAATGCTTTGCCACTGAGCTATATCCCTGGACTTTTTTATTTATTTATTTATTTATTTATTTATTTATTATTTTATTTATTTATTTTTGGTGCTGGGTATCGAACTCAGGACCCTGTGCTTACAAGTCAGGTACTCTCACCACTGAGCTAAATCTCCATCCCCTCTTTTTATTTTTGTATTGCCCAGCTTAGCCCTGAACTCATAATCCTTTTGCCTCAACCTCTCAAGTAGCTTGTAGCATCATGCCGGACCAAAAACTTTTAAACCTGTATTTCTTTTTTTTTTTTTTTTTTTTTTGGTGGTGCTGGGGATCGAACTCAGGCCCTTGTGCTTACAAGGCAAGCACTCTAATCACTGAGCTAAATCCCCAGCCCCCAAACCTGTATTTCTAATGGCACATTAATACACTTTCTGTATTATTTTTGTAGGACTTCCAAACCATTGAAGGTTTACTGTTAGTATGCTGCTACTCCCTACTGGACAACTCAGTAGCTTCCAGTATGATATCTAGAGGCAAAGTACATTATCACTTCACATTGTCAGTCATCATTTAATGGATCCCCAAAATGACGAAGGCTATAGAAAAGGTCCTGTAAAATAGAGATTTCTTTTTTGTTTCTGTGTAGTATTGGTGATTGAACCCAGGGCTTCATGCTCGCTAGACAAACGCCCTCCCACTAAGTTACATGCCCAGATCTACAGTGGAGAATTCCAACAAATACTGCCTCTTGTGGTCTAACTCAGCATCAATACAGGGCCCTTTAAGGGTGAGAAGCATTATCAAGGTAGATTCTTAGTCTGACATGATGAATCTGAGATTAAACATGAGGAAACAACTTAATTCAAATTCAGGGCCATTCTCTGCTACAAATGGCTTAGACTTTTAAAAGATTAAATGTAGTAATTAATCTTGGACTGACAAGAAATACAACCAGAAAGGACATCACTGGGGTAACTGGGGAGAAATTGGAATAGAATGTTAATAGAGTGCTGCTCAAAATGTGAGCTGCAAACTATGTATTTGTGAAAAAAATGTAAAAAAATTAAAACACCACCTGTTACTGGCCCAAAACAAGATGGATACAGAAACTTTGAGCATTTACAAACCTGTTTACCAGTTTGACAATGTCACCATATTCAAGGTATCATGAGAATCACTGCATTAAACACAGTATAGACAAATTCAGTTAGTATCTGCCTTCCAAGGTGAATCACATGTGATATAAACTGAGTATTAGTCATCTGCAGTAAGAGAACCTGGTGTTGTGGCATGTGCCTGTAATCTCAGAACTCAGAAGGCTGAGGCAGGAAGATCACTGCAAGTTTAAGGTCATCCTAGGCTACATAGTGAGCTCAAGGCCAGCCTGGACTACACAGTGAGACCTTGCCTCAAAAAAACCCAAAAACCAATAAAAGATTACATTACAGTGTGATATTTTAGTGTTATTTTATCAGCTAAAGCCCAAATATTTGGGGTGTTATTTTACAATTATTTTTGTTAACCAACTATGATTTTTAATACTATCTTAATGATTTACTAAGTAGCCACACATGGAGGCACATTGCTATAATCCCAGAACTTGGGAGGCTAAGACAGAAGGATCACTGTGAGTTCAAGTCCAGCGTGGACTACATAGCGAGACCCTGTCTCAAAAAACAACCCCCCCCCAAAAAAAAAGCAAAAGAAAGTTGAGAAAGTAAAAAAAAAAAAAAGATTTTTTACAGTACTTGGGCTTGAGTCCAGGGCCTCATGCATGTTAGAGAAGTGCTGCACCAATGAGCTACATTTCCTCACAGGACATTTGTGTGGAGAATGCAGCCACAGTAGTACTCACACGATAATAACAGAAGTGATTCCAAGAACTAAAGACCGCTGTCATACTGGCTTGACTCTGATCCTTCATGAATTATTTGGTTTGTGATCATGCAGTGCTAAGACTACTGTGAGTTTCTTGCAGAGATAGTTTGGCTAAAGAAGCAATCAATCCATCAAACTTTAGTGTTATTGATGTATAGAACATAAAGAAATAAGTTCAGAATCAAAAGTTCTTTTTTTTGGTGGTGGTGGTGGGGCAGAACTGGGCACTGAAGCCAGGTCCTTGCACATGCTAGGCAAGTGTTTTACCACTGACCTATGTCCCCAGCCCCCAAAAACTTCTTCAAAAGACTATTAAACTAAAAACCCAATAGAAACAGATGCACATTCCTCTACTGTATTTTAACACTAGTGTATTGTGGCCTTCTGAGAAAGGATGTTGATACAGATTACAGCCAGGGGCCGGGGATTTAGCTGAGTGATTAGGGTGCCTGCCTCGCAAGCACAAGGCCCTGAGTTCGATCCCCAGCACCACAAAAAAAAAAAAAAAAAGATTACAGCCTTTTGGTAAGAGGCACTTTTTTGTTGTTGTTGTTGTTTTTTTTGAGATAGAGTCTCACTATGTAGTCTAGGCTGGCCTCAAACTTGGTGGTGATCCTTCTGCCTCAGCCTCCTGAGTGCTGGAATTACAGGTGTGTGCCATACCACTCCCAGCTCATGTACAATTTTATAGTGACACCACAGTTTGAAGTATTTAGGATCTAGTTTATGATATTGATGACTTATAATAAAGTTAGCAAGTATTTTTTTAGTGTAGTTTGGAGAAAGCCAGATACTGTTTTTATCATGTCTGTGATTTAAACATCCAGATGGTGTGGAGTAACTTTTTTTTTTTTTTGGTGCTGGGGATCAAACTCAGGGCCTTGCACTTGCAAGGCAAACACTCTACCATTGAGCTACATCCCCAACCTGGTGTGAAGTATTCTATATAATAAAATTAGGATAACAAATAGTAGAAGAAGAGTATGTTCCAGTGTTGCAGATCCAAGACAAGAAAAACACTTTCACTTAAAGACCTTATGCTAGAACATGAGTTAACCACTGCTCTGTCATCAAAAAAAATCGTGCTACCAAAGGAAAACCAAACCAGAAAAATCTAAAGACATTGTACTTACTATAGTAGTAAAAACTGTGACTCATGTAAAGCTCATGCATTCGTTTTTTAAAAAATTTATTTTATTTTAATGGTACATTTTAGATGTACATAGTGATAACGTTCATCATAGGGGATTTGTACTTGTACATGATATGCATTCATTTTTAGGGGGGCGGTGCTGGGGATTGAATCTGGGGCCTTGTGTTTGCTAAGCAAGTGCTCTACCACTGAGCTAAATCTCCAACCCCGCCTTCACTTTTTAAATTATTCTCTTTATATGGGATAAACAAAGCTGATCGTAAACATCACTGTGGAGCCCAGGCTGGCTTCAAATTTGGGCAGTCCTCCTGCCTCAGCCTCCAAAGTACTGGGATTATAGGTGTGTGCCACCACACCCAGCCCTAAATAAAAAATTTTACAAAGCACTGGGTGCAAAGCCCCAGTACTGGGGAAAAAAGAACTTTGGAAATAGAACATGACTAACTTCACTTGTTTTGTTTTGTTTTGATTTTAGTTTTTTGAGACAGGGTGTCAATGGGTAGTCCAGGCTGGCCTTGAACTCATGACAATCCTCCTGTCTCAGCCTCCCAAGTTCTGGGATTATAGGCATGTGCCACCACATCCAGTTTGTTTTTCTTTTTTGAGATGGGGGTCTCGTTATATAGTTCTGGCCAGCCTTGAACTCACTATGTACCCCTGGCTGCCCTTGCACTTTCAGCAGTCCTCCACCTCAGCTCCCGAGTGTTGTGATCACAGGTGTGTGTCACCACACTTGGTTCATGACTAGCTTCATTTTGCACAAAAGTAAAAATAAAAATCCTGAACTTAATGAAACAGTTTAAATTCATGTGTCAGAGACCAACCTGTGCAATATGGTGAGATTTCCATCTAAAAGAAAGCAGAAAAGTTACTAATAATTGAGGATTGAACCACTGAGCTACATCCCCAGCCCTTTTTAAATTTTTGAGACAGGATCTTGCTAAGGTGCTCAGGCTAGATCTCTAGTCCAGCCTCCTAGAGTGCTGAGAGTGCAGGCCTGCACACCAGGCCTGGATTAATACATTAATATTTATATGTCACAGGTTTCTTCATTTTTGAAAGCAAAAGGATGGTAATTTAAAATAGATTGGCATTCAGTTGGTATTTCACCATTGGCCAGAAGAGGGCAGCCCATGCCCATGTCAAAAAGAAAACAAAGAAAAGTGAGCACTTTCATAAATTATATGTATACTTTCTTGTTTATTATATTTCAGAATCAGTACATGTTTATTATTTTTTTAAAAATTGTGCATTACTGTAATACATACTAGAATATGTGAAAGCTCCCTGACCCTGAAGAGAACAAAAACAGTAGTTTGCATGTTGGCAGAGTTTTTTTCTTAATTTATACTTTACTGGAATCTAAGTATTCTAAAGAATTCTCTTGAGGGACATTGGTAGATGCAAATTTTAATTGACTGCCTGAATACAAATTTGGCATGTGAATTTGAACATTTTTTCATTTCTTGATGTCATTCTGCTTTTTCCCTGTGTATCAAGTTAAGGACATTAATGCATCTTTTAAAAATGTGAGAAAGCAAGTGAAGATGGAAAACTTTGTGAAGCGTGAGCATAAGGCAATGTTAGCACAAGCTAGTCTTTTGGTTCTTTAAGCTGTTTTTTACTTGTTAAGTTTTGGATTTTTGTCATTTTGTTTGCCCTGCTTGAAAAATGTATAGTATATTAACCTAGGTGTTGAGGGGAAATAGTACTTTTTATCCTTCCCTGTCATATGACCAGCTGTGCCAGTTAGCTCAGACTTTCCTAAATGATTCACCATTTGGAAAAGGCCAGTCATGGAAAGTTTCTCCCCAAATAAAGCATTTCAGGAAGTACTGAGTAAGTAAAAATGGAGTTAAAATGGAATTTCTGCTGAGAATACTTAAATTAACTAATGCTAATAATAGGCCTTTTCCTGTCAGGGTGCTTTTTGTGCATGAAATGGTCTGTAACTTAACTGTTCTATTTGAAGATATTTTGATAGCCGAATCCCTTACTGCTTGTTAGAAGTGGAGCTCTTTGAGTGGCTGAGACAGGAGGATTACAAGTTGAGGCCAGTATGGGCAACTTTGTAAGACCTTGTCTTAATATAAAAAATTTAAAAAGGAGCTGGGTAACTCAGTGGTACATCTCCCTGGATTCGCCCTCCTGTGCTGGGGGTGGGAGTGGGAGGCATATTATCAGGGCAGATTAATCTGCTGATATTACTTTGTGTCCGTTATCAAAGCCCCTGGGAAGTGTATCAGTTTATGTAATTTGTTATCTAATAAACATGGATAAGAGTTTGGCTCTAAGACATCAAGGAAGCTATTCCGCTGGGTTGTAGTCCCTCCTTGCCCTCTTTGGCACCTGCTTTGCATCCTCTGTCACTGTGGTTCTCTCACCGTCCACTGTCCTGCTGGACTGTGAGCTCCTTAAGGGCAGAGGCTGCGTCCAGTGCCAGGATCTGCTTTGCTTTTTCAGGAAATGTTTATTTAGGTGGCTGCTACAAAAGTCTCATTAGTCCTTAGTAAAATGAGAAAACAGTGAAACCAAATATGACACACTGCTAAGTGCAGAAGTGAGATGACCCTTAAGAAGGCAAATAAATAGATAATTGAATTCTCTCAGTGTTGGAATTTGTAGGATTTACCTGTCATTATTCTTGGCCAGTGAGTGCACAATAGTGACTAATCTTGGACCTTCTTGCTGATAGACTAGAATTTAAAGAAAGTTCTCTGATGTTTTTATTGATACAATAAGCTGAGGCAGGCATTAGGTATTTCCCTTCTCTTTATCTGAAATTTCAGGCACCATAAGTGTCCTTAGTTGATCCTTTAGCACTCAGTTTTTTGTGCACAGCTTTTCCGATTGGTTACATTGGTCAGGATACATTCTACCACTTACACATTTATCCAGTTTTAAGAGATTTTGTTTTATGATTGGGTGGTTTTATGTGTAGAACAGGAAGGAGCCTTCAGTAGCATTATTTCCAGTTGTTTATAACATTGCTTTTCTTTTTGAAATAATGCCCTTGTTTTTCTCTACAATATTCTATCTCCACATGGTACTTTTCACTGGACCTTTGAGTTTGAGGCTAGATCTACATGTGAGATGCAGTGCGAGGGCCTTTTTCAGCCTTTGGACCAGAAACCCACAATGGACTGAGACTCTGGTGACTGTTAGAATGTGCCTCTTTGTCTTAGTCCTTTTCTTTTCTTTTCTTTTGGTGCTGGGGATTGAACTCAGGGCCTGTGCTTGCTGGGCACGCACTCTAACCACTGAGCTAAATCCCCAGCCCTTTCGTCACTTTCTTGTCACTGGGACAAAAGACCCAACACCTTAAAGGAAGAGAGGTTTATTTTGGCTCACCTTTTTTTTTTTGAGACAGACTTGCTATGTAGTTCAGGCTAGCCTTGAGCTTACTGTAGCCCAGGCTGGCCTCAAACTCATGGCAATCCTCCTGCCTCAGCCTCCTGAGTGCTGGGATTACAGGTTTGCACCACCACACCCAGCTTTGGCTCAGGATTTTTTTTTTTAATTTTATTGTTTTTTAATTTTAGTGGTACATTTTAGCTATACATAATGATAACAGTCATGTTAGGGAATTTGTACCTGTACATGATATATCCTGCTGCTGCTTTCTTCCCATGTTCCTCCTCTCCCTTCAACCCCTGGCTCACGTTTTAGAGGCTTCAGTCCTTTTATGGTCAGCTGGCTCCAGGAGGAAACGGCATGGTGGCAGGGCCTGGCATTAGGAAAACTGCTCACTTCATGACAGACAGGAAGCAGACTGAGTGAAAGGAGGAGCCCAGAAAGGAGATATACCCTTCTGGGTCAAGCCCACAATGACTTGCCTCTTCTGATCAGACCCTACCTCCTAATAGCAAGATAGCTATATCCAATCACCTTCCAAACACTTGAGGTTTTGGGGGCCATTTTAGATCTAAACCATAATATTCATGCTGACAAATGTGTTAAGGTTTGTGTCTAGATGTGCCCCCAAAGCCTCACGTGGTCATAAGAGGAGCTGGAGCTAGAGTGTGTGATTACTGAATTAGTCCACTGATTGGTTTGGCGTAGTTCTGCTGGGATCAAGGATGTGATGCTAGGATTAAAGGTATTAGAATTAAGGGTGGGAGTGTTACTCACCCTAAGGCCAGGGAGCCTGGATAAAATGTAAGGGACAGAAAGAGGCTTGCCCACCCCTTTCTTACCCCCTTGCTTGCATCCCTTACCTTGCTGCCTCTGCCTGTCTATCGTGCCACCCTGCCTCAGATCCAGTGGATTGTGGACCGAAACCTCTACAAACTGTGAGCCAAATAAACCTTTCCTCCCTTAATTTTGGGTGTCAGGTATTTTGTCTCAGCAACGAGAGAAAAGTAACTAAGACAAAAAATAATGGAGGGGTTTTAGGGGGATAAAATTCACATACAGTGTTTTATTAATTTTACTCAGGGAAAATGTTTTTTGTCTAGAATTGTTATAGTAAACTTTAATCAGAAAGCTCAGTATCCAGGCCGGGCATGGTGGTGCATACCTGTAATCTCAGCACTCAAGAGGCTGAGGCAGGAGGATCCCCGCAAGTTTGAGGCCAGCCTGAAATGCACATCAAGAGCCTGAGGCAGGAGGATCGCTGCAAGTTTGAGGCCAGCCTGAACTGCACATCAAGAGCCTATTACAAACAAACAAAAGGCTCAGAATCCATAATTTATTAAAAGCCCAGTGATGGATATGTTTCTAGTTCTCATTTTTTTCTTAAATTTCGTTTCTCTCTTTATATTCTTTTTGTAAATTTGATGTCTCTTTGCTTGGAACAGGGTAACTAAGGAAGTAGATGCTACATCTAAAGAGGCCAAATCCTTCTTCAAGCAAAACGAGAAAGAAAAACCACAGACCAGTGTCCCTTCAGCTGTTGCATCACTCTCTGCTGGGTCGGGGTGAGTACTCAAGTCTCAGGCCCAAGGGTAGCCGGCACACCAGAATAGCCTTTTTCAGTGTGGGGGCCTGCGCTACCTGCAGCTCTGTGGCTCCTTTTGTGAGAAGAAATTACACTGCTGCTCCACCTTTGCTGAAATACTTACCAAGATGGAAGATGCAAAGGAAAATGAGCCATAAGTTCGTTGTTGAAAGAAGCCCAAATTTAGTGTTGACTACAGAGCTGAACATGTACATTTTACATTAACAATAATACCTTTTGACTGACAGTATTGGCAGCTCAGCAGAATTTTCACTGAAAATTTGGGTTGAGTACTTGTTCCCATCCCCCTGGCCTCAAAGGAATGTAAAAAGGTCAAGCTGAGGACAGTGGTGCATCTTTTTAGTCCCAGCTACTCAGGACACTGAGACAAGATGATGCTTGAGTGCAGAGGTTGGAGGTTAACCTGGGCAAAATAACAAGACTTTGTCACAAAGGAAAAAGCCAAAAGTGATTTGCAGATAGTTCTTTTAACATATTGTCAGGAATTTAAATGTTTTCTCCTTTGATATTTTCTATATTCCTTGAATTATTTTTAGCTGAAGACTAGAACTCTTTCTCTTTTTAACCTCTATGTGAGAAGTAAAGCATCACAGTAAGTTAAGAAAAGCTTAAGGCTGTAGCCCATGAAGAAATAAACATAGTTCACATCCCATGCAGAGTCCTGACCATGCAGCTGACTCCTACAGGGCAGGGTCTGTACTCTGAACATCCCTGGGTGTTCGGTAGAACAAGTCTCCTAAACTGGCTACTCTGACTCTTTAGTTTGAAATCGTTCCCTTGATCTGTAAAGTTTGTGAACTTTTCCTGGGGCAGGCTTTTCTCACCTTTGTAGCCTTGGCTCTGAAAACAGTGTTACACTGGCATGCTCCCTTAGGATGCATTTCCCCACAAGCAGACTCTGAGACAGGCTTGTGTGCAAGTCATTTGTATGAGAGGTGATTCCAGGAGGCCCTGGAAGGAATGCGAAGGGAGGGAAGCAGCTAGTGAAGGGTTCTTAGGCAGGTTACTCAGTCCTGCTGGGGAACTCGAAGAGACTGTGAAGCACAAGTGAGGAGGCTGCAGTGTTTACCTCCAGCTCCAGTGAGACTTTTGCTCAGCTGTTCTACACCTTCCCTGCCCTCCCTCGGGCTGGGAGCTGCAGGTGCTTACAGTGATTGCTTTGATTAATGTGAGGAGACAGGATGGGGCTGGAGCCTCAAATCTGCTGCATCATCCCACATCTGTGGTGAACTCCTTATTACCTGTCTGGAGTATTTCTCGCTGGAGTGCCCAGGTAGCAGGAGCCACATAGTGGTTAAATGGACACCTTAGCAGAGGAAAGGGGTTTGGCTGCTTGTACCACAGTGGAAATGATACGAAGGCAGATGAAGGTGGCTGTAGAGAATTAGAACTTCATGGAATACGAACAGAATTCTACAGATCCGGCCATGTTGATACTCTAGGACAGTACTCTTGCAAACTGTAGTTTATACTCATCAGTTAAAGCATTAATACATTATGTGTAGTAAGATTAAATTCTGTTTTATAGAATTTTTTTAGTTGCTGATGTGCTTAACTGGGTAAAAGACTGTTTTTAGTGAAGGTTGAGGAAGAAGTGTGAATCTATAGACTGAAGCAACATGTGTTTGGCCTTATTGTATTGTTTGAAGGGATTCTCTTCAAACCAGTAGCTTCCAGATTTTCTGGATTGCCACCCATCTAGAGAATACAGTCTACATCACTAGTCCAACCACTATGGAAATCAGTATGGAGACTCCTCAAAAAACTAGATCTAGAGGTTCCATTTGATCCAGCTATTCCCCTGCTTGGTATCTTCCCAGAAGAATTGAAAACCTCATACCATAGAGATATATGCACAACCATGTTCATAGCAACACAATTTGTAATAGCTAAGTCTTGGAAACAACCCAAATGCCCAACAATTAAGGAATGGCTAAAGAAGATGTGGTTTTTCTACACAATGGACTACTACTCCACCATAAAAAAGGATAAACTAGAGTCATTTGTGGGTAAATGGATGCACCTTGAGAACATACTCTTAAGCGACATAAATCAGACACTCATGAGTACACATTGAATTGTTTCTCTGATATGAGAAACCATAAGTGTACATAAAGACAAAGAGGCATAATAGATATTAGGTAAAAGAAAGATAATATTCAGAAGAGAGGAGAACTAGAAGGGGGAAAGAGGGAAGGAAAAAGGGAAAGAAAGGGAAAAAATAGAAAAATGTAAATAAATCTGCAGTAAATAAAGAAAGGGGGGAATGGAAGGGAGGGGTAGGGAAGGGGGGGAACCAAGATACATCATATATAGGTACAAAATAACCATGATAAATGGGATCATTATGTATACAATGTACCAATGCATGTTCTTGGTTTAAAAAAAAAAAAAGAGAGAATACAGTGTACATCATGCCATGTTACACCCACAAAAGTAAGTTTGTAAGCTGGATGTGGTGGTGGTGCACATCTGTAATTCCAGCAGTCTAGGAGGCTTAGGCAAGAGGATTGTGAGTTTGAGTCCAGCCTGGGCAACTTAATGAGACCTCATCTCAAAAAAAGAGGGGCCAGGGCTGGGTGTGGTGGTACCAAACGCCTGTGATCCTACCAATCAGGAGGCTGAGGCAGGAGGATCCCCGTGAGTTCGAGGCCAGCCTGAGCTACATAGCAAGTTAAAGCCCAGCTTGAATTACAGAGTAAGACCCTGTCTCAAAAAACCAAAATAAAAAAAAAAAGGCCTGGGGTTGTATCTTACTGATACAAAGGCTCTGGGTTCAATCCCCTGTATTGGGGAGGAGGACAGGTATGTAGCTGGGCACAGTAGCATATGTCTGCAATCACAGCTGTTCAGGAGGCCCACACAGGAGGATCAAAGTGAGGCTAACCTGAGTGACTTAGTGAGACCTTGTCTCAAAATACGATTTTTTTAAAAAGCCTGGTGTGGTGGGTACACCTATAATCCCAAGCACCCTGGGGGGCTGAGGTTGGAGGATTTTAAATTTAAATGCAACCTGGGTAGTTTAGCAAGACCCTGTCTCAAAAAATATAAAAAGGGCTAGGAATGTAACTCAGTCCAAAGGCCCTGTGTTTAATCCTTGGTAACACACATGTGCGCACGCACATGCGCCAGTGAAATGATAGTTCTTCAATGCTAGAGATTGAATTTAGAGACTCACCTCAAACTCCTGGGCTCATGTGATCCTCCTGCCTCCTTCCTGGGACTTACAGGTACACACTCCTGTGCCTTACTTGGTGAAATAATATTTACTCTTATTACATGTAATTCACTCTGATTTTCTGTTTTCCCCTTTTTTTTTTTGGTGCTGGGGATTGAACTCAGGGCCTTGTGCTTTCAAGGCAAGCACTCTAACCACTGAGCTAAATTCCCAGACCCTATTTTCCATTTTTATGTACTGTGTATCATTTAAACAGTGTTAAGATCTGCTGAATTGATGTTGCAATGCAAGGTACCTGAATTTGCTACAAATTTCTCTAGTGACATATGAAGTTAACCTTAGGAGGTTTTTATGTGAGTTATTAGATTGTCACAGTTGTATCTGGTATTATTAAATAAGTTTCAGGCTGGTGTGTGGTGGCCTGCACATGGAGGCACATGCACTAAAGCAGGAGGATCACAAGTCTGAAACCAGCCTGGGCAACTTAAGGAGACCTTATCTATCTCAGAATTTTTAAAAAAAAATTTTTTTAAAGTGCTGGGAAAGTAATTTAGTAGCTCAGTGGTAGAGCACCCCTGGGTTCAATCCCTAGTACTACTAAAAAATTTTTTTTCCTTGCGTTTATTAGAAATACTGTTATAGAAGTGACCTTGGATATAAGTACCAGATAGGAATATAGGCAAAGAAATTCTGCCTTAGGGTTCTAGCATGGTTAATTTCAACTAGTACAGTTTTTGCATTTTTTGTTTTTTGTTTTTTTGAGGCAAGGTCTCACCATCTAGTCCATGCTGGCCTCAAGCTCACTGTGTAGCCCAGGCTGGCCTTGAGCTCACAGCAGTTCTCCTGCCTCAGCCTCCTGACTGCTGGGTTTATAGGCATGCACCACCATGCCTGGCAACTAGTACAGTTTTTACTTCTAGCTTCCCTGGATATTTCTTCTTAAAATAGTCCCTGTTGATGTTTTGAAATTCTACTTGGAAACTGTGTTTGAGAAGATACTGTTACTTTAATTATGACTATAACCAGGATAGGGAGAAGTGGTAGTTTAACAGAGTCAGTTTGTTGAAGTTACTGAGTCCCTTACCTAGAAATCCATCTCCCTGCTTTCTCTACCCATGCCTGCCTTTCTAGCATAAGAAATTGGCTGAGATGACACCTATGTTAGAGACCCAGCAGGAAACAGATGGCATCCTCAAATTGCAATTCTTTGAAGAGAGTTTAATAACTCACAGAGTAGTGGGAAACCACATGGACAGGAGTAGTGTGGTGTTGCTGGGGCTAGTGGTAGATCTCCACTGCCGGCTGTAGGCCTGAAAGGGTGGGGAATGGAGGGAGTTGATGGCAGTGGAAGACAGGGCCACCTTGTGGAAGCTGAGATCTTCATTTGCACCCTGGACCCTTCCAGGGGAAAGGCGCAGGAATAAACACCTAGGTCTCCCCTTCTTTTCTCCCTCTAGCCTCTTTGATTGCCTCTGAAGCTTGTTAAAGAAAAAATTATTTTAACGCTTTTAAAAACAGTCAAGAAGACTTTTTATTCAGGACTATTGTCATAGCTGTCAAGATTATCTCTAGGGGAGAAAGTGAGAGCTCAATTCTGAATATAGCAAAGACAGCTGGGGACTTACAGAACAAAGTGTGTGTGTGGAAGGTTGTGGATGGAAAATTACTAAGAAGTGACATCAAGGGTAGGGGGGTTTTTGCTAAAGGCAGGCTAGGGTGATTGGGTATCACCGTAAGAATTCTCTCTAAACTGACTTAGCAGGACTTCTGCTAAAACTGTACTATGCAGGCCCATCAAGGATGGGGGTCAGTGTGTAGGCCTAGCTAAGAATAGAACTGAGAAGAGTCCACTCAAGTTTGGTGAAGGAGTCTTCCTTAGGCTGTGCATACAGGGCAGCACAGAGAATAGAGGGAATCTGGGGGAGCCACTGGGAGCTAATCTTGGGAGGTATTCCAGTGAAATGTTTTTCAGTTGAAGAACTGCTGGCTCCCTTATAAAGGGGATAAAGTGAAATTTGACCAAAATCAATTTCTTTGAAAGGTGTAATGGAGCATAACAGATTAGAAGGATATGTCTGCCAAGTGCCCAAGTAAAAGATAAAAACCTTTAGAGTTGTACATGAAAATGGGGACACATTTAATTATGGCACAGCATGCCTTGAACTTCTGATAAATCCAGAATGGCCTTCAAGGTTGGTCTGCTCATTTTTTTGGAATGCATCTGAAAAAGCCTTTGCAGTTATAATTGTGCTTGGGAAGAGACAGGGCCAAGAGGATCAGCTGCTCAGGGGTATCAGTGCAAACATTAGGATCTGCAGAAGGCTCTACACGTAGGGTGTGGAAAGACTTTTCAAGGAACAAATCTCCAGTAATCTTTTTTTGTTGTTGTGGTTTTTTTGTTTTGTTTTTTGTTTTTTGAGACAGGGACTCGCACTGTAGTTCAGGTCGGCCTTGAATTCACTATATAGCCCAGGCTGACCTCGAATTTAAGGTGATTCTCCTGCCTCAGCCTCCTGAGTGCTGGGATGATAGGCATGCAACACCATGCCCAGTGCCTGCAGTAATCTAATATAGTAAAAGAAAATTCTTTTAATGCAGTAAAAAATTTTTTCACTTTGAGAACTGCTTCAGTTTATAGAAATTGTGCAGCAGAAACTTTATTTATTTTCATTTTTTCTAAACAGATTTAAGCAATACAGGAAAACCAGAGCAGCAGAGTAAAACATCCTGTCTCACATCTTTTGCTAACAAATAAGAGCAGATTCAGTGGAGTAAATGTTTGTAACTGAAAATGCATTTCCTCCACATGTTTAAAATAGCACACTGCTTAGGCTATAAAAAGCCAAAGTTTATGCATTAAGAATGGAGTAAACCCATTTAATTAGAAGCCGGAATCAGACTACAAGAAGTACTCTGTCTCCATTTGGTAGTAGGAAGCACAGTGCTTACTTAGTACATCTGAATTTCCGTGGTGGGATGCCAAGCTCTACATCCTCCTCTTCCCCCGCAACCCTAGTCCTTATCACCAGTACTGCATTTGCTGGTAGCTGACTGGCCAGGACTCAACTCCATATTTGCTGTTTACTTTTTCCATCAAAATTTATGATCCTAGATGTAGACACTGATTTCTTTAATTGAGGGCCTCCTTGCTTCTTTGTAGATTTTAAACAACCTAAAGCAATGAAACAAGATTTAAAGACATTTTTCCATGTAGTTTTGTCTTGTCTTCTTGGTCTTTTGCAAAGAAAGGTCTTGTTGTTGAATCTCAAACAACTTCATTGGTGGTGTTGGTTTTTTAAGCACTGTCTGTCCCAAAGATAGAAGAGGGAGAATTTTCTGGATGTGGTGGTATACACCTGTAGTCCCAGCACTCTCTGAGGCTGAGGCAGGGGGATCACAGGTTTGAGACCAGGCTGGACAACATAGTAACCCTCTGTCTCAAAAGTGAAAAAAAGGAAGGAAGAATCTGGGGATCTGGAGTTGTAGCTCAGTGAGAAGACCCCGGTTCATTCCCCAGGAGAGGGAGAGGAAGAGGGAGAGGGATCAGGAACACTTCCTCCTAATGCTGTGGCTATGTCTAAGTTCTCACTCCCTCTCCCTTTCCCTCCCCCTTTGATAAAGAGTAGTTAAGTACTTCATTTAAAGAAGTAAAATCAGACATAGCCACAATATTAGGAAGCAGTGTTCCTAATGTTCGATAAGAATCTTTTTATCATCAGGCCTCTGACTCATGTTGATTTTTTTTTAAGGGGCTTTTACTTATAAAGGATTGTTGTCATATCATGGAGAACATTTCCAAGCTGGATCTAACTATATTTCCTGTGTTTTTACTAAAAGAGAAGAAAGGGCCCCCAGATTATTCACAGCAAATATATCAGCAACAGCAAAAAGATGAGCCACTTGAGAAATCTGCCTTCTCTGTTGAGCTTTGGTGAGTGCCTGATCCTTGGACACATGCTGCATGCTGGTGAACAGGCCTGCGTGATGAGTTCACATGGTGCCTAGAAAGCGGCCTTTCCAGGAAGAGGGCATCTGGCTTGTTTCAGAAGACTAACTACTATAAGCGAAAGCTTATTGGTAATTACTGTAGTAATTAAGATAATTAGAGGAATGTAGATATTGCAGTAAACCTGACCTGTGATTATTTTGGACTCCAGAAGTGATTTTATTTAACAGAACAAAGGGTGTGTGTTGTCAGTTTAATAATTTATAGTTGAATGTGCTCTTTTTCTTTTTTAAAGAACATTTTATTGAGATGCAATTCATTTACCATGTCATTCTTCAATTTAGATGTCACACTTCTGGTTTTTGTCACATCCAGAGGGTTATATGTTTGTAGTGCTATGTAGCCACAGTCATTTCTGTCACCTCCAAAAGAAACCCTGAAACTGTCTGCAGTCAGTCTCCATATTCCTCCCCATCCCCACCCTCCTCTCGCCACTCTCAGTCAACTGCTGGTTGACTTTCTATGTCTCGAAAGCTTATTCGGGTATTTCATATGAATGGAATCACAACATTTGTTCTTTTGTGGTGGTTTTCTTTGGGTTAACATAATATTTTCATGATTCAACCATGTTATAGCACTCATCCATTCTTTTTATAATTTTTTAATTCATACAATGAAATGAATAATATGTTGTTACTATACCACATTTGTTTGTCTGTTACTAATTGATGAACATAAGATGGTTTCCTTTTTTGATTTTTTTTTTAGGTGCTGGGGATCAAATTCAGGGCCTTGCACTTGCTAGGCAAGTGCTCTACCACTTGAGCTAAATTCCCAACCCTACTTTCCATTTCTTGGCTGTTGTGAATAATGTTTCTGTGAAGGATTCATGTACAAACTTTTATGTGCTTATGTCATATCTAGAAGTGAAATCGCTGGGTCATATGGTACATTGGTCATGTTCTCAGATAAGAGAATGAGCCTTAAGGGAAAAATTCAGGAACAGGTAAGTGCCTTGAGTACCTGGATTCTTCCACCTTAACTTCTTTGAAACGTGTAGTTTTAAATGTAAGTTCCTGCTGTAGGAGAAACAGACCAATTAAAAAACTGTAATGTGGGGTTGGGGAGGCCCTGAGTTCGATCCCCAGCACTAAAAAAAACAAAAACAAACAAACAAAAAAAACCTGTGATGTCCAGTAATGCTAAACTAATGACTAGAAAAAAGAAAAAGACTCTTTCCATCAAAATTAATTCTGGAAGTAATGAGAAGGAATTAAGTCTTTTGATTTGTTTTAAAACACCAGCTCTAAGCTCTCTACTCAGTGAGATTTCCTGTTTGATGACAATGTGGGATTTTGGTTTAGTTGACTCAGAGCTGGCCCTGTCCTAATTTTATTACTGTTTGTACATAGATGTTCTCCACATTCCCACTGCCTTTTGAATTAGATTTTGTTACTCTTAGATGATGTGGTGCTGCCAGTAGGAGGTATTCAGAAATGTGTGGTAAGATTTATTGTTCGTCACAGTGACTTGAGGAAGCCACTAGCAGTTATGGGGTTCCAGGATGCTAACTGTCCTCCATTACTTTAGAGTTAGTTACATAGCATACTTTTCCTTTTTAAAATCATGGCGGTGTCCCCTCTTACACTGTCTTGGGGAGCTGGTGTTCATTGGTTACATAACCACTGAGCTTTCCTTCAGTGTCTGGTTTAAGACTCCATTCCCAGGCAGGCATTTAAAACTAGTGGTTTGTAGATCAAATCTGTTCTTTTAAATGTTTTTATTTGCCAACATTTAAAAATCAGGAAAGTTGACTTTAAAATCTGGATTACTGGTTTTTCTAAAGAAAAGAACTACAGCAAAATAGATGGTATCAGCCCTCCCTTCCCTGGTCCTTACTCAGCAGCTTCACTGGTTTCTTTACCTTCTCCTTTTGTGGGGTGGGGGGGGGTGCGGGGGATTGAACTCAGGACTTTGTACTAGCTAGGCAAGTACTCTGCCAGGAAGCTACATCCCCAACCCCTCGTTTGTTTCCCTTGAATGACCATGTGCCTTTTCTTTTGGAAACAGTTTGTTCTCTGGATTGCATATTAGACATGCTCTCCTCTCAGACTGCAGGTTTAATGTTTTCTACTGAGCCAACAATGGCTCAGAGTTAGAGCATGTCCTTAACGTGCAAGTGCCCTGTGTTCAGTCTCCAGCACCAAAAAAAAGTTACTCTTTTTTGTTTGTTTTTCAAAACAAGTGTTTCCCCTGACTTATTTCGTTTAACCCACGTAAGAGGCAGGCTCTAACTTTGTGCCTCTTTGACATGAGAGAGGTGCACAGAGACACTTTGGTAATTGGTAGGCCAGGACTCCAATCCCAAAGCCTGGGCTGTTGGCCCCTGGGTCGGATATCTGCTTTCTCACTTTTTTTTTTTTTTTAAATAAGGCAATCGCTCTTCAACTTTATAACTAATGAGGAACTTATTATTTGTGTGTGTGGGGGGTGGTACTGAGGTTTGATCCCAGGGCCTTATATACACTAAGTAGGTGCTTTAGCCCTAAGCTATATCCCAAACCCTTTAAAATTTTTATTCGCAGACAGTCTTACACAATTGCCTAGGCTGCCAAACTTGCCATCTTCCCGCTTCAGCCTCCTTGGTAGCTGGGATTATAGGCATGTGCCACCATACCCAGTGTAATGAAGGACTCTTTGAAACTATTTTTATTTATTTATTTATTATTTTGGGTGCCAGGGATCCAACTCAGGGCCTTTCACTTGCTAGGCAGGTGCCATACCGCTGAGCTAAATCCCCAACCCTATTTTGTATTATATTTTTGAAAGAATTGAGATGACTATTTCCTCTGTTTCCCTTTGTCCTTTCTCCCTTAATCATGGGCATGTCAGGTTTTCTATACTATATTTCTGTCTCATTCCTATCTCATAAAATTAAAGAGACTGGTACATTTTAAAAACTTAATTCTGTATCACGTACAGGTACAAATCCCCTATGATGAATGTTATCACCATGTACATCTGAAATGTACCATTAAAATAAAATTTAAAAAAAGAAAACTTACTTCTGGCTCTGGGATTTAGCTCAGTGCGGAAGGTCCTGGGGTTCAATCCCCAGTACTGAAAAAAAAAAAGGAAAGAAAATTTAAAAATGAATTCCATCCCAGTGCTCAGGAAGCTGAGGCAGAAGCATCATGAGTTCTAGGCCAGCCTGACCTACATAGCAAGACCCTGACTCAAACAAAGAAACAAACAAACAAAAATTCCACTGGTATCTGTCAACAGTCAGCAGTGAAGCTATGGACAAGATGTGATCAGTCACCTAGGGAATAATGGCTGTGGCTGTTTCCATATGGGTAACCAACTCCTGCTGAGATTTAAATCCTAAAAAAAGGTAACTTGTGTGAGGGTATTGTCGGTGGAGCTAGTTAGGAGATTGCTTCACCAAATCGCATTTCTTCTGGCAGCCATTTGTTCCAGGATATGACTAGCTGGAGGGAGCTTTTGAAAGGAGGCTTAGGCAGGAGGATCGCCAAGTTCAAACCCACCCTGAGATATTTAGCGTGATCCTGTCTCAAAAATAAAAAATCAGAAAGGGGCTGTGGATATAGTTCAGTGTGAAGGCCCTGGGTTCAATTTCTAGTACTTGGAGGAAAAAAAAAAATGGAAGAAAAGGAAAAGAAAGGATATTTCAGGAGCTAGTGGTATTGAAGGAAATGATTGGTGTTGCAGGCCAGGTGGTACTGCTGTTGCCTTACTAGTTTCAGAGTGATGAGTTTTTGTTGGAGCAAGAACATCCTGTTCCTGACTTTCACCTTTGTGTTCTCCAGTGGATGCTAATACTCTGCTTCATTTTGTTTTAATTTATTCTTCACTTCTTCTTTGGGGTCTTTTGTTTTGTTTTGTTTTGTTTTTTGAGACAGGAAGGGCTGGCATTACAGGTGTGTGCCACCATGCCCAGCTTTCACTTCTTTTAAAAATATACGTCCTGGGGGTGGTACAGTAGAATGCACAAGGCCCTGGGTTCAATCCCCAGCACCTCCCCCCAATTAAGATATACTTTATAAATGTTACAAGTACAGAGTGAATAGATTTGAAATTGAATAAGGAAAACAGTTCTTTAAAGATTTCTCCATGAATAGTTGGAATATTTTGAATCTGTTAAAGGTGATTTCATTTACCTTGATCCAGAGATATTCCAACCAAGATGATAATCTAGAGACGTATGAATAGGGAGGCTAATGATGTTCTTTTTTTGAGGGGAGCAGAGGGATAATACTGAACATTTGGATCAGGAAATGAAATCCTTGCCAGATTGAGTGTCTAAATGAGATTACAAACATAGAAAAGCTTGCATAGCAGCAACTTGATTTCATGTATGGTTCCTAGGACAGGGCAACCTTTGTCAGTTTGGATACCTACAATAAATACTATGAACCTAGGAAATGTCTCTAGGAATAAGAGTTGAACTTATTCTAGTGTTCTTAGAAATTCCTGTAGGGAGATGAACTTTATTATACATAGCAGCCTTTTCCCTTTACTTTTATCCTTGAGTTACAGTACCAGTAAGTTTCAAAAATCCTTAATTTTAAGAGCTAGTTATTTGTATTATAAATTTATAAAACGATTTTGCTGTATTTTTGTACCCTTGATTGTGCCAGATTTCTCTTGGTATGAAAAAATGGTCTCTTAAATTTTTGCTTTTGGTGCTTAGAAGAGGCACTTGAAATTATAACAATTGCCAAGTGTACTTGGTATGATAATAGAAATTGATTTGGGTACAATTATGTAAAGACCTTCACTTAAGAGAAATGTGGTGCTCTAGAAATGAAAAAATATTCTAGTTAATTTTATAACACTAATTTATTGGCAAAGTACTGTAGTAATTGCTTCATGGACTTTATCTTCTTTTAGTGTGCACTAGAGGGCAGAGTTTCCCTCTGAAAAGAACATGTCTTTTTGGCAAGATCTCAGACTTGAAACATTTCTGAGAGTGGGCATCTAAATGCTGTACATTTTTCTTTGCCTAATTAGTCTCTTGGTATGAGATTTCTTTTGTGCAGTTTCAACATTTTTATTAGAATTTGTTTTGTTTTTAACTCTGCTATCATATTTAGAAAGTGAAAGATTTTTTTCTTTCATTTTTGTCCTTGAGATGCAAAAGTTTTTTGTTTATGGGTTTCTAAAATTACAAAGAAAGTCAGGTGTGGTGGTGCATACCTGTAATCCCAGCACTTGGGAGGCTGAGGCAGGATTGCTGTGAGTTTGAGGCTAGCCTGAACTGCATAGTGAGACCATGTCTCTAAATAAATAAATACACAGATAGGTAGATAGAAAGCAAAAAATGATCTGTAGTCCTGCCACTTACATCTTTTTAGAAAAAAGCCAGCAGAAGTTCTTTTCTGCCTGCCTAATCCTTTATTCCCAGCCCTGGAGGCTAACTGGTTACATATCAGTTTTGTGCATATCCTTCCCTGTGCTGTTTTAATATGTTGGATTCATATATATACTTAAAGTAAAAATTGGACTCACTCTGTCTATATTGGTCTGCACCTCGTGTTTTTACTTAATAGTCTGTCTTGGATATCGGTCTAAATAGTACTCCATTTTGTGGACATTCCATAATTTGAGTAATTTGTTCCTTGCTGATGAACATTTAGTTTTCCAAATTTTACACTTATGAATAATTCTATAATAATCCTTGCATGTGTTTTCATATTCTGTTGTTTCTGGAAGACAGAGCCTTAGAAGGGAAACTGTTGGCCCATTGGGTGTGTGCATTTTAAATTCTAACAGATGCTGCCAGATAGGCAATACCAATTTGAAGTCTTGTTGTTACTACATGAGCAGGCCTATTTCCACATAGTATTACCAGTATTCATCAGGGTTTTCTCTACAATCATTACTTTGACTAATCCTCGTAATGTGCTGGTTTGTGTTGTAGTTTAAAATTTTCCCTCTGTTGAAAACCTTTTCCAAAGGTAGACATTTTTGCCTCCCAAAATTAAACTAATGGTACACTTTTGTGCGCTTTTCAAATGTTACTGAAAAAAAACACTTCGGCATTACAGATACAGTCTTCATACTATATAAAAATCATCAAAGTTAATTAATTCTCATGTATTTTTTTAAAATCTGAATTTTATGAAAATTGTGAGTAACGTTAAGAACTGTATATTTGTTTGTTGTGGCTTTGTTTTTAAGATAGGGTCTTGCCATGTAGTTCAGGCTGGTTTTGAATTCACTCTGTAGCCTAGGCTGGCCTTGAACTCACAGTAATCCTTCTGCCTCAGCTTCCTGAGTGCTGCTGGGATTACAGATGTGCACCACCTCGCCTGGCTAGGACTGTATGTTATTAATCCTTTGAAAATGCTACTTACCACTTTTCTGTTAGGTTGTGTTGGAAGTTATTGTTACCAAATGTTTTAAGGTTGGTGAAGAGTGTGGTTTATTTGAAGCATGATAATCAGTTACTTATATGTTCTGATTAGGGGTCCAGTAGTATATGTGCTGCCAAAGCGAGCACATGGGATCCAGTAGAGGAATCTTAATATCATTTTATGGATGGTGTTGATTATACAGAAAGATTCATGTTAGATAAGTATTTTAATTTAGATTGGGGAGTTTTTCTGGAGCCTCATTCATCTGCTTTGTTACTTCTGCTGTTATGACTTCCAAGAGTCCAGGTAGGTGGCTTTTGGATTGTTCCACCTCGTTGCCCCATGGGTTTGCCTTTGGTGAGCTGGAAGTCTGGGGTTGCATCTTGCTTACATGTCTTCTCATTTTCTTTTTTCTTTTCTTTTCTTTTTTTTTTAGTTTAATTCCTAGGTTGATGCTTATAAATTGCTTATGGCAGGTAGTTTTATTGCTGGTATTGAGAACCCTTTGGAAATGACTGCTTCTCAGAGATGTCTGCCAGGTGTAGCTGGTTTTTGGGTTTTGAGTCTGTCGCAAAGTCCTACCTCTTCAATTTATTAAGGATGAGAAGTTGCTATCTGTTTGGCTAGCCTAGAAAATAACAAACTGGGCTGGAGATTTAGCTCAGTGGTTAGAGTGCTTTCCTAGCAAGCACAAGGCCCTGAGTTTGATCCCCTGTACCAAAAAAAAAAAGAAAGAAAAGAAAAGAAAATCACAAACTGTGGTAACTATTAATTTGCCACCTTTAGCCATATAAACTAGGTTTGCGGTTATATAACAATATCTAAAACAAACCAAAAAATTGTATATGGGAAGTATGCCCTCAATATGGTGATTTTACCCTTAGGAGAGAAAATTCAAAAGGAATTGGAGGAAAAAATAGAGAAATAGAAGAAGAGAAAGAGATGAGAAGCAAGGGTGGAGGACAGAGGAGGATTATTCAAACTTTGGGAAACCAGTAAAGAAGACAGGAGGAAAAGGGAGAAAGAACAAATGAAAACAAGAACAGAACAAAACAGTAATGTCACAAAAACTAGAAACAGTGTTCACGCTCATATAAAAACAAGAAGAAAAACAAGGGAAAAAAGCAAAAAAAAAAACCTGAAAAGAAGAGAAAAAGGTCTACTTCTGAGCATATCTCTGCTGTCACTGGTAGACAGAGGGACAGGCCCAGGTCCTTGTTAATCCCAGCAGCAGACTGACAGCGGGGTAGTAGGTCATCCCAGCAAGACTGCACCTATAGTTCCTGTAAAGTTCACGCTGGTTTCTGGCTGTGAGATTGGAATCTAGTTTGTTCAGCCAGCAACATACTGTGTGACTCCTGCTAGCTTGAACTCCACTCCACCTCGCTCCGCCTTGACACAGGAAGACGCTCGGTGGGGTGGCCCACAGTTCTGAGCTCGGCTGGACCCTCTCCAAGATGGCAACCAGAGAGTTGCCCTCTCCTGCAGGATGTCTGCACCTGAGTAACTCACCAGACACTGTAGTCTGCTGTGTGCACCGCTCCTCCATTCCACTGGTATGTCTCTCCGAGGTTGCCTCTGGGGTCACCAGTAGTCCCCATGCATCAGCAGGCTTGAGCTGTCTCTCCCACACCACCAGTCCAGGATCAGGGAGAAAGTGCCTTTTGCCTCCTCCTTCTTCTGTGCTGAGGTCCATCTCTGAGCACTCCTCACGAGCTTCAATTCTTGCTTCATGTCCTCGCTGGATCCCCAGAACCCACTTCCCTTCTTCTTCCTTATCAGGTTATATTCCAGCATCTGGACAGCAGATCTCAGAGAGGATGTTTCTCTGCTGTTCGATGCCATCTTCCCGGAAGTCCTATTTGCAATTGGGGATTTTTTTTTTTTAATGAGAGATACTGAGCAGCTGTGTTCTAATTATTTTGAGAAGGGATTGAAAATGAGGCTAGTCTGAAGGCTACCACTTATTATTCTGTTAGCCCTGGATTTTTGACAAAGTCCCATTATTCAAGTGAACCCATGATAAATTTAAGCTGAAGTAATTTAAAACTTCTAAAACTAGGTTAATATTTCCATACTGTTGAGAAAATGGCAGATTCTAAGCAAACATTCATTTTTAGACCTAGTAATTTTGGATGTTTGAGACCATAAACATCTCACAGCCTTTGAGTCACTGGCCTTTTCTGGTATTTGAGTATAGTACAGTTTCACTAGTTGCTATTTCAGAATAAGCAGGAAAAGCCCATGTTTTGCCTTGACTTCTGCTCTAAACTGAGATTCTTTAGCTCTTTAGTTCCTGCTGCTTGTATGCTAGTGTACTGTGGGAGGCAGAAACAAAGGAGAAGAGTTTTCTCTTTGTCAGATGATATGCCTTGTTTGAATCAGAAGTTAGAACTAGAAAGATCCAAGAAATACAGCGTACAAATTGCACTTGATCTTCGTTCGTCTCTTGTCTAGTGTAACTAGTTTCAAAGCAGGGATTTGAGGAAGTATTATTTAGAACAGTAAGGACAAACATCACGTCTGCTTCCCAACCATGTTTCTGTGTTGTGCTGTAGATTAACAGTCCAGGTTTATTATGACACTTCAGAAAGTCCTCTCGATTTAGCCCGTGTTGCTCCAGTTGGGATTTTAGCCTTGATGGGATGAATGCAGCTGGCTTTCCCTTTAGGCTAATTTAGGTCGGCTGTTTTGCATATCATGTAAGCCTGAGCCAGGTAGAATTTCAGCTATTTGAAGTCTTAGATTATGAAGTATCATGAGTCTTTATAAAATTAATAGTTTTAAGAACCTTTGAAGTAGGACTTTGTTAACACTATAATGAAATCAAAGGATCGATGTTTCCTCGACATAGTAGGGAAAATCTGTGATAAAGGTTATTTTCTTTACATTTTTTTCAGTCACCAAGGAAATTAATTGACAGTGGAAAATGGAACGCAAATCTCTCTCCTGATACAGTATGTTGTCTAGTTATGACCATGCTATCTCAGGACACCTTTCTTTGGTAAGACTGATATGCTTCTAAACTTTCTGCTACCACCTTTTCTACATGTGTTTAGTGTTTTCCCCAAGACTTACAGGCCTGTTATGTATCTGATAGTATTGATCAGTTCCCACAACCTTAACCATCCCTTCTTTTGGTGATTTTCTGCTCTGCCCTTTTAGTACTGCCTTTCTTTTTGGGGTGGGGTGGAGTGCTGGGGATTGAGCTCAATGCCTTGTGCTTGCTAGGCAAGCATTCTACCACTTGAGCTAAGTCCCCAACGCCAGTACTGCCTTTCTCCTGAACTCCAGACCCAGATTTCTCATTGCTTACTATAGAGATTTATTCAAATTGATTTCCTTTTGCTGCACGACTAGTTCAATATTCAACTAATTTATATAAATCCTCTCATGTTAAAGAACTGAAGGAACTGCGCTTGTGTAAGTAGCTTGCCAAAGAGAGAGAGCCTGGATTAGAATCCAAGGCTTCTTTTCAGTCCAGTGTTCTCATCTGCTGGCCCCCAATCCCTGATTTGGGAATGAGGGGGCACCACCAGTATTCTAGCACTTGGGCCCCAACCTCAGAGTCATCTTCAGCTTGTTTGTTTGTTCATTCATTCTTTTTCTCTTTCTTTCTTTCTTTCTTTCTTTGTCTTTCTTTCTTTCTTTCTTTCCTTCTCCTCTGCCTCTCTTTCTCTCTTCTCCAACTGTCCAATCCAATAAATTCTTTCAGTTCTACCTTTAAAATGTCCCTAAGTGTTCATTCATATCCTCTACATCTTCTCCCCAGTTGCCTTCTTTATCTCTACTCCAACTTTTTTCTTTGTCTTACTTTCTGAAGCATCTTCTTTATGTAATTGGAATTTTCTAAAGTCTTTTAAAAATGCTTGAACTCTTGTAACAATTTCCTAAGTTTACTTAAAACCTGTAGTCTCTCTTCCTATATATATACCCTACTTGCCATTGCCGGGATATAATTTGTTAGAGATTCAGTTAGATGATGTCACTTGTCCAAAAGTTTTATCCTCATTGTCTGCAATTAAGTTCAGATTCTTTAGCTGATATATAGGAGGTCCACCCTTTTCTCTATCCTGTCTCACTTTCTTCTAAATTACTCTATTTGAGAGCCAAAAAGGATTCTTTTCCTTTGACCACTATTCTCTCTCAACTTTGGTGTGTATTTAGTTTGAGAATTTGTGACTTTTATGACATCAGAAAAATTCTCAGGCCTTTGTCTCTTTGACTATTGCTTCTTTTGCATTGTTATCTCCTCCTCAAACTCTGATTAGACATGTATCAGATCTTCTCACTGTACACTCCATACAGTAATCATCTCTTTGATATTTTCCATCTCATTATTTCTGAGTTGTCTTCTGTTTAATTTCCTGTGTTCCGGCTTTTTTCTTCAGCTGTGTCAAATCAGTTTCATACTATCTATTGCATTTAATTTCAGTAACTAAGTTTTTTCCTTAATTTTTATTAGTATATGTTTACAGTACATAATGATTATATTCATTGTGGGGAATTGGTACATGTACATAACACATCTCAATTCTCTTTTTTTATTCATTCCCCTCCACCCTGTTTTTTTTTCTTTTTTCTTTTTTGCCAGCCTCAGATTTATTTATTTTATAAGTCTTTATCAGTTAATTATCATAAACACAAATTTAACAGCCAGACTAACAGGTAAAAAAACATATAAAACACTTGTCTTGGTTACTTTTCTCATTGCTGAGCCAGAGTACTTGATACCCAAAGTTAAAAGAGGAAAGGTTTATTTTTGACTGAAAGTTTGGAAAGGTTTTAGTTTATAGTTGGCTGGCACCAATGGCATGGCAGAGTGGCATCACAGAGGAGAAACAGTTCACGGCCGGCAGAAGGCAGCAAGGCAGTGAAGTAGTGAAGAAGCAGCAGCTGGCCTGCCTTCTTTCTGTCCCTTTATATCCACCTAGGCTACCCGCCCCTTGGGTGGTGCCACCCACACCCGGGGTGGGTCTTCCCATTAGCCACACCCAGAACTATGCCAAGCCAATCAGTGGACTAATTAAGTAATCATATACCTTTAATCCCAGCATCACACACCTAGATCCAGCCTCCTCTGAAAAGTTTTACCTATGACCATAGAAGGCTTTGGAGGGGACATCTAGATACAAGCCATAGTAACACATAAAACAATTATACTAAATTGAGGTACACTTTTAGATACGTTGGCTGTGCTGGATTACAGTAATTTCTCTGTCTCTCTCTCTTTTTCTCCTTCTTTTTTTTTTCCTGTTATCTGTCTTTTATATTGCACTTCATCTATATGCTGGGTTTCCCATATAAGACAAACCATGTGATATTTAAACATGTGTGTTTCATTTACTTCACTTAATATTATGATCTCAAGGTGCGCCCATTTTCCTACAAATGACTCAAGTTTATCCATTATGGCAGAGTAATACTTCATAGTGTGTAACTGCCACATTTACTTTATCCACTTATCTGTTGATAGACATATAGGCTGCTTCCAAGATTTAACTATTATGAATTATGCTGCCATAAACATGAGTATGCGTGTATCACTGTAATATGATGTTCTTTAACTCTTTCAGGAAGATACCTAGAAGGAGTATAACTGGGTCAAATGTAATTTTTTTTTTTAGGATTTAAAAAATTTTTTTATTTTCATTAGTACATGTTTGCAGTGCATAATGATTGCATTCGTTGTGGGGAATTGGTACATGTACATAACATAACATATCTCAATTCTTTTTTTTTTTCCCTTCCTCCCATGCCCTCCCCTTCTTAGTTTTTTGTGGAATCTCCATATTGATTTCCATAGTGTTTGTAACACTCCCACCAATAATGAAGGATTTCTCCCCTTTCCCCAGCCTCTCTAGCATTTTGTTATTGGCTGACTTCTCGATGATACTGAACATTTTTTCGTGTATTTATTGACCATTTATACTTCTTCTTTCATACTTCATCAAGTGTCTGTTCATTTCAGATGTTCATTTTTGATCAGGTCTTTAAATTGGGGAGGTCTGATTTTTTTAAAGTTCTTTATATATTCTAGATATTAGCCCTTTACCCTTTGAGTGACTTAAGTTTTTTGTTCTTAGAAATCCCTCTTTGGTTTATTTTTAAATCTGTTTTTCGATAGAATCTCATTACAGTTTTGAGGTGGTTTTTTGTATTAGTAATCATTTTAAGAATACTTTCTTTATTTCTTTATAAAAGAAAGCATGTTTCTTTTGTATTTGGAATCCTTTTAAGGTATACTTTGACAGTTCTTTATCTGGAGTTCTTAGGTTCTAAAGCTATTCTTTATTTATTGGCTCTTTTATGGGAAAGATCTTATATATAGTCTTAGGTCAACTGTAAGTGGCTGTGAATTTGCTTCTAGGTGCCCTGCTTGGGGCTCTGGCTTGGGCTAATTTTTATGTTAATTTCTTGAGTTACAATTCCTGGAATTGAGATTATAACTTTGGAATCCAGGTCAATTATGAGTTGCAGGTTGAGGGTTCTAATTTTCAGAAGAGACTCTTTTCCCTTACCCCCTATAACATAACCTAGTGGAAATAAGCTTTCTTGTTTGCTCACTGGGCTATTAAATGAATTTCTTTGTTGGTCAGTCTTGTCTTTGAAGATGTGTAATTTTTCACTTTAGCCAGGAACTTTGTTCTAGTTCTCTACCAGGCGGTATGATTGGTGTTACAGGAGATTGAACCCAGGGCCTTTACACTGAGCTACATTCTCAGCCCCCTTTTAAATTTTAGTCAAGGTCTTGCTAAGGCTCTGAAGTGCCTGGGCTAGATTTAAACTTGCAATCTTCCTGGTTCAACTTCCCACAGTGCTGGGATTATAGGCATGCACCACCATGCCTAGTTGCAGTTCTGTACAAGTTGAAAACCAGTCCTGTTTCATGTGGTTAACAAAACCAGGCCCGGAAGTTATTGAAACTGTCTTCCCACTGTCCCCAGCCACTTTGTCAATTAATGTGCTACTACTGTGGTTTTCAGTTCCTTCTTTGAGCTTCCTGGCACCCAGGCATTTCCCTTTCTTTCTTGTGAGTTTAGCTATGAATGTAAAATAATTTTTGATGTAGTTTGTTTAGCATTTGTCAGTCTTTATCTGGAAAACGTTTAAATTATTTTAAGCATCCATTGGTCCTGAAATAGAAGAAACATCCATCTGCTTAAGGGCACAGATAACCTGTTGCCTTTTTTCCCCCCATGTTTTCTGGCAACTAGTACTAAGTTGTTCATTACGTTTGATGGATTTGAAGTGAGTTAAAAGAAACATTTCTTTCTAACTGTTCTGAGCATAGAAAAGAATATCCAATACTCTTTTTTTTTTTTTTTT
>PVJO010017055.1:0-40213 GCA_004026905.1 Hystrix cristata | reverse complement strand
CATCTATGTTCATTAGGGAGATTGGCCTGTAGTTCTTTTTTTCAGTTGGGTCTTTTTCTGGTTTTAGTATTAGGGTAATGCTTGCTTCCAGGAATGATTTTGGAAGTACTGCTTCCTCTTCAATTTCATTAAAGAGTTTGAGGAATAATGGTATTAGATCATCTTGGAATTTTTTGTAGAATTCAGCTGTGAAGCCGTCAGGACCTGGGCTTTTTTTTGTTGGTAAGTTTTTAATCACCTCTTCAATTTCAATGGCTGATATTGGTTTATTAAGAGTTTGTATCTCTTCTTGGTTTAGTTTTGGTAATTTGTACGTTTCTAGGAATCTGTCCATTTCTTCCATATTTTCCATCTTGTTTGAGTATAAATTCTTTAAGTAGGTGTTGATGATCCTTTGGATTTCTGACGTGTCAGTTGTGACTTCCCCCCTTTCATTTTTTATTGCATGTATTTGGGTCTTTTCTTTTCTTTTTTTGATCAGGTTGGCTAGGGGTTTGTCTATTTTGTTTAGTCTCTCAAAGAACCAACTCTTTGATTCGTTGATTCTTTGTATTGTTTTCTTGGTCTGAATTGCATTGATTTCGGCTCTGATCTTAATGATTTCCTCTCTTGTATGGGCTTTAGGTTTGTTTTGTTCTTCTTTTTCTAGTTGTTTGAGCTTCACCATTAAGTTGTTTATTTGAGCTCGCTCTGTCTTCTTGATGTGGGAGCTCAATGCGATAAACTTCCCCCATAGCACTGCTTTCATTGTATCCCATAAGTTCCAGTATGTTGTATTCTTGTTATCATTTATCTGTATAAATTGCTTAATTTCTTCTTTAACTTCTTCTATGACCCAGCTATTATTCAGAAGGATATTACTTAGTTTCCATGTGTTTATGTGGTTTTTTTGGTTTTTGTTGCCATTGAATTCTAGTTTCAATGCACTATGGTCCGATAGTATGCATGGGATGATTTCAATTCCCTTACATTTACTTACGTATTCTTTATGGGCAAGTATGTGGTCTATTTTGGAAAACGACCCATGTGCGGCTGAGAAGAATGTGTATTCTGTTGCTGTAGGGTGAAACACTCAGGAGGTTGGTTTTTAAGGGGACCACTGGAAGGAGGGTGGCAATGGCGTGCAGCGGGGAGGGAGAGTAGAGTCGGGAACCCCTGCTGTGAGAGCCACCAGAACCCCTCAGACAGACTCCTCCCCGGAGCGCTCGCTGTAGCAGGCCGCCTGCTCGGGACACTTGTGTCCCTGCCACAGCAGAGGTGGCTGTCTCTCCCCGCCCCTCCCCTCTGGGACCAGGCCTGCTACGGAGGGAAGCCAACACTCGCCGTCAAATACACACGAGCTGCATATTCGCTATTTTCATCTGCTCTGTTATTGAATTTCATGTATGAACACATAGATGAGTTTGTTCAAAACAGAAAAGTTAACCTCTCTTTTTATTCACTTTTCTGCTTAGGACACCTCTTAGGAGCTTGGGGAATCGCTCAGTGACCACACTAAAGTTAAGTGTGGACAGCTGTCTGGTCCCCGGGGACTGCGTGTGGAGGACAAGGTTTTAGATTTTCAGCCTGTGATTTCTCTGTGGTTTTTAGTCACTATTTTTGCACCATTCAGAAGAGGTAGAGAGCTACGAACAGGAAGCCATAAATATATCCGCTTGGACACCCAACAAACTCCATCTGTCTTCTCAGAGTGACACAATTTGCCACAAAAATGAAGCTTGGGGAACTTGTAAAGTTGAAAGTAACTCGCGCTGAGTTTATCCGGGAGGTTGACAAAGGTGGTTTGTTCGTGAACTTCTCTGCCCCTAAATGTCTGTGCGTTGACAGCTTCCGAATCTGTTTTCTCAGTGACTTCAGTGTCACAAAGAGCCAGTGAGAATCCTGCTCAGAGATCACCTAACATTCTGCGTCAGAAAGCCACCAAAGTCGCGGGGGTCGGAAGCCACGCTGGGCGTGTCCTGTGAGCACCTGAGTCTCTGTGAAGGGGACACTGCACAGGTCTGAGGGTGCTGCGCGAATGGGCAGGATCAAAACGGCGAGATGAGAGAGCGCGAGATGCGGCCACGCAACACAGACTCTGTGTCTGCTCTGGAAATCCATCAAAAACCAATGAGAGGAGGTAGAAATGTACCTTCTTCCAGCTTTCTTAAATACTTGGAAGAGACATCCACATATTTGAGAAGGCTGTGAAAACCAATCGTGTTCCTTCAAGGGTCACAGAACCCGTGTAAATAAGCGATTTCAGCGGTTCACTCTGCAGACCTTAGAATGCATCTTCAAAAATGCACTTTTTAAAAGCTAGCAGGACACTCTGTGTGGAAGACATACACAGCCTCGTGGTGTGAGGGGCAAGAGGCATTTTAAATTGGGAATGGAGGAGCCACCCGACCCCTACACCCTATTTCCATGGAAACAGAGGCAGAAAGGCTACATGAAGAACCCACATACTTGCAGGAAGCTCTATTTCTTCATAGAAATGGAAAAGAGCCCTCGAGCTTTGTGGCCACGAATGTCACCTGGTCCTCAACACCACCAGGACCTTCCTGCAGAAGCCTGTCGGGAATACCTGATTCACCCTAGAGGAGTAACAACCACAGAACCAAAAAGCCAGCACAAAATCTACACAGGAAACAAAGGGAGATTCAGAGTCGCAACCTTACTAACAAATGAAGAATTCACACCAAGAGGATGGTGACACAGAGCAGAGGAAAGTATTTTTGCCACCAAATATTTAATAAAGCCAGCCCCTCTGTAAGAAACACTATAGGGCCAAATTGTTGGAATTAGGGGTGAGATGGCAAAATGCCAAAACAATATGAATTGTAAGCTGGAAAATCTTAAAAAGAAATAAATGGAAAATTATAGCTGTCAGACAAATGATAAAAAAAAAAAACCTGAAAGAAACACCAGGAGAAATTGACACTGACCCAAGTACAACAAGGACATAAAAACAGGCACAAGAAATATGATGACAGGAAATAAAACAGTTTAAAAGAATTAAGGAAACTTTATTAACTAGCAACACTGAGAAAAGAAATTCACATAATTGAAGTCGCTGAAGAAGGAAAACAAAATATTGGAAAACAATCAGGTTGGTAAAGCTAGAATACATCAAGGATTCAGTTATGGTTTAGAAGTTTCACGTGTGTGGATAGTGCAGGCTCTTCTATCTCTCTGGGTGGACTTATCCACCGATGAGTTCAGTAGTCCACGCGGAGGTGAGAGGTAGGCAGCAGCCAAAGGGCGCAGGTCACCAGCGCTGGGACCTGGAGATAACACTTTCTTGTCCCAGGCTTCAACCTTCCCTCCCTGCTACCTGGCTGCCATGATGTGAACAGCCTTCCTCCACTAGGCCCTTCCACCACGCCCTCTTTCCCTTGGAGTCAACCAACTATGGACTGAATCCTTTAAAAAATTGTGCGTCAAAATAAACTCCTCCTTTAAATTGTGGATGCCAGCCAGGTACTTTGTCTCAGTGATGGGGAAATGACTGATTCAGTTTCCATAAAAGAAAGTATAAATCTGCACATTCAAAGGACTCATCTGTCAAGGAAAATTGTCCTAGAATGACCAACAGGGAAATGTATTCTAGTAAATTTATTGAATTTTAAACTTACTGGCACCTGGTCAAAATTACCAAGTCACATAACAGAAAAATATCAAGAATTCTCCACAGCAAATTAAAGGCCAAAAATAACAGATCTATTTTTACGAAGTATTTAAGGGATGTATGAACAAAGGATTTCATACCTAGCCAAGATGTCTTTATTCTTGCCTCACTTCCCCAAGTCTGGGCTTTTCTCAGGCCTAACCAGGTAGGCAGATCGGCCATCGACATCCCATTCCAGGGGAAGAGGCTGACTGCAAAGCCGTCAGATCACTGGGCTGAGGTCCTGAGACCAGTAAGTGGCAAAGCTGGGACCCAGTTTAGCACACACAAATTCCACAAGGAGTTTCAAGGACTCATTAGATTATCTTATGAAATCTTCCTGAGGAAATTATAAAAGGCCATTTCAGCCTACCAAATGATGACCAGTAAACTACAGTGGAAGGGTTCCTGGTAAGCAGTGAATACCTTTTCCAGTAAAAGTAAGACTAAAACAAAAATGGAAATTAAAGTGATAAGGCATTTTGGAAATTTTATATTCCCTAAAATGTAGTTATAATATGACAAGCAAATGAATGGAGAATGGGAAATGAATCAGGAAGAAAAATTAAATTGGTGCAAGGCAAAACCAAAGGCTAACTTTTTTCATTTTGGCAAATGGAGGCTGTAAGTGTCTTTTAATGGTAGAAAAGATCACTTTAAGTAAGATAATAATATCAAGTAAAATTGCATAATGGAGAAGAGAAAGTATAAGATGAAATAAGAGAATACTTTGATTTCATTTCTCAAATAAAGGGTTGATGTTCTTTATGTAAGTTATAACTGTAAAGTAACCACTGGGACAATAATAAAGCATTACTCAATGCTAGTTTAAAAAGTGAAATTATAAGTACAGGAAAACAAGATAGAAGAGTCTGTGTGTGTGAGTGTGCGTGTGTGTGTGTGTGTGTGTGTGTGTGTGTGTGTGTGTAGAGGGAGAGGTCTAAGAAAAGAAAGGAAGGAAGGAAGGAAGGAAGGAAGGAAGTCAGCCAGCCAGCAATGCATAAGTGACCCCAGAAATAGGCTTGACCTGTGCGTTCAAGCCTCTTTGAAAAGATACTCAGATCTTCACAAACATTTAATTGTCACATTTCTTTTTCTGCAGGTGACATCTCCTCTATTTACATTTTAATAACCCTGGTTAATGTTCTCTTATCTGCTGCTTGCCTCTATTAGCAAAACCCAGTGAGTTCAAAGACTCAAAATGTGAGCATGTTAGATCAAAGTCACTCTGCAGGGAGCACCACACAGAAATAGGATGCAGGACTCTGATTTCAATGTGGGATGACGGCAAATTTCCAGGCCCTGCTCCCCACCTCACCCTGGCTGCTGCCCATTTCCCTTGTCCCCTCCACCCTCTCCCACAGTCCCGTCACTGCCAGACTGTCCTCAGCGATCCAAGCAGAACCGGACTTGTCAGGAGCTAACGAAGAAGAGAAGGACCAGTGCCTGTGGCCGCTTGCTTTCCCTCCCTGTGTTCTCTTTGCCCTGTCCAGTTTGTGTGATTCACTCAGGAATGTCAGGGAGAGAGCAGGATGCCCAGCACACCTGCACCTCTCTGAATACAAAGCCACCAACCTCGGCCCATCCTGGCTTTCAGCACCTGCAGGTGGAAGAACATCTGACAGTCAAAGCTACCCCCGAATGAAGCAGCCTGCTGCTCAGGGCTTCTGGTCTGCTCACAGAGCTTGCCTCATTCTTTACCAGCTCTGGGCTTTTCTCAAGCCTAACGAGGCAGGCAGATCAGCAATCGCTCCCCATGCAAGGGGAAGAGACCGACTGCAAAGCTGGGACCCAATTTATCATCCTGAGTCAGAATTTTCAGGGACCCCAGGAACTCAAGAGAAAGCACTCAACCTCAGAAGCAAGACTCACACCTGCAGGCCTATGTTTACAAAAAGGCAGGGTGTGAGGGCTCGAACTTAGACTTCTGGGTCGTAAGATTCCAGCTTCTCAAGGAGTTCTAAATTTTGCTGGTTGGGTACGGGCATGAAAGCTGCAGGGATTAACGCTCTTGCCACTCCCAGAGCCTCTGTGTCTTACGGTCTCCCTCCCTTGCCTCTCCTCTTACTGGCTTTCCTTGTTTCTGAGGCAAAACACCCAACACTTGCAGCATAAGGAGGAGAGGTTTACTTTGGCTCACAGTTTAGTTCATGGCCAGCTGGCCCCAAGGCAGGAACAGCACGGGGGAAGGGCCTGGGTGGAGGACCACTGCTCAATCACGGCGGCCAGGAAGCAGAAAGGGAAGAGAGGAGCTGGGGAGACAGATAAACCCTTCCGGATCACACCCCAGTGACCACCTCCCACCAGGCCCCAGCTCCTGACAGCACACTCAGCCTGAACACACTAGTGGATGAGTCCACCAATGAGCACAGCACCCCAAGATACAGTGCTGCACACAGCACCTCTGAACACATGAGGCTTTGGGGGGATGATCAGATCTGAACCGTGACTCGTTAGAGTTGAGAAGGCAACATTAGGGACTCTATGAAGCTGTGGATTTCTTAAGCTCAAGAAGTACATTTTGTTCGTCTCTGCGTCTCTCCCAGCACCTGGGAGAATCATGGCCTAAGGCAGGTATGAAGAAAAGCGTTTTGAACAGATGAACAGAGTAAGACTAAGAACATGAATGAATGAGCCGCCCCAAGCCAGAGCGTGTGGTGTCTCTGAATGAAAGTGTTTGAGAATCGGGCCAGGGTGACTCTTCATTGTGGAGAACTGTGCCATCTAAGACAGAGCCATCAGCAGCAGGCCCCCAGGCACTACGTACAGACAGGCCCACCGTGAGCACGGGAACATCCCACACACATCCAAACTCCCAGCCCACAGACTAGAGCGCTGCTAAAATCTGAGCTCTGATCAGGACATAAGAAAACACACCAGACTTTCCAACACGACGCGGTCAAACAGCAGTTAAACAATCAGCTGTCCTCCAGACTACTTAAACACAATGGTGGAGGGGTTGGCATGAAGGGCATGAAGGTAGCCCCAGGCGTGGGGAATGAAGCTGAGTCTCAATTTCCCCAGCTGTGCAGATACAGCTCCAGAGGATGCATGACACAGCGTACTGGGGAACAGGATATAGTCTCAAGAGAGGCATCACTGTTGCTGCTGGGAGAGAAAGAACGTGCAGGGAGTGAATGATTCCTCCAGGCTGCAGTAAGACATCCTCCTCCACGCTATCCTCCGCCAACAGGAAGAAGAGCGCGAGGGAAGTGCGGGGCCTAAAACGGAGAGTTACGCGGTCTCAGGAGAGTATTTCTTCCGCTCCCATCAGAGTGGCCCCAGCTGGTTACCTGCGTTGGATGGACAGAGCAGGAGAGCAGGAGAGGAATCTTCCAGCAGCTCCGTGCGCGGAGGGCTGTCAGGAATGGGAATTTCAGCTGGGGCAGCAGCCCTGACCGCCTGGAGGGAGACGTGCTTACGGAGGTTACCTGACACAAGGCCAGCGGAGAGGAGCACCCAACACGCCTCACAGGGGAGGCCTCTCACTGATACGTTGTGCATCAAGCTGATTTTTCCTGAGCAGGAATTTGGCATCTCGGTCAGCCTTTCACTCTTCACTACCCCCACACACACATGCACACCAGCCGCGGGGACTTCTGGGAGCCCCTGCTCCCCAGACTTGGCGGCCCCACTCCAGGGCGCTGCAAACTGAAGGAGCCAAGGAGCAGTGGACGAGATGATAGGCAAGGAAAATGTCTCAAAGAGATAAGGGTGTTTTTCCAAATAAAACGATTTAGGGTATTTTTTAGTTTTTGTTTGCTGAAACCTTGTTTATAAATTGGCTTGTTCTTCAAAGCAATACATTAAACACTTGAAATCCTTTGTTGAAATATGAAATGCTCTGTAGTTCCAGTCATAAAGTTCCCCTTATCAATTATTGTGTGTCAATTAAAATACTGTCCTTGTGATAACAGCTCGTGAATCACAAGGCTGATGGGAACAATAAATTTCACCACGAAATCCTGATCCTTACAAACTCTGTAATCTCAAGATAACACATCCCAGTGCCGGTCTCTTAAAACAACAGAATCGGGCTGCCAATGGATGTCACAGACAGAGAGAGACGGAGAGACAGAGAAAGAGACAGAGGTCTGCATTCAGGGACGCTTACATAAACAGGCTTTGTTACCAAGGACAAACTGCCAGCCCCTCCTGGGTTCGGGTCCCGCACTCCTTGAGGCCTTGTCTCCCTCGGCTGCTCAGGAACATGCCTATCTATCAGTTCTCCCCTTGTAGTGGGCTATTCCCACGAGGGCCCCTAAGACATCGCCCGCTCAGACTGCCCCCCCCCCGCCCATTTGTCTCCTTACACTGACAGCAGAGCCCCTGAGAGCCACCTGGACTCATGGTCCAGTATCACCTCCAGGTGCCCCGGAGTCCACCCATGGTCACCTTGCCACAGAAGCTGCTGTCCCAGTGATGCACACCCGCTGCTAGGTCCAGCAGTCAGCTCCCACCTTCGCCTCATCTTACCAGCAGCCCCACTCCTGGACGTGCCCCTTCCTGGCGCCAGTCCTCCACCTGCCAGGTGTCTGGAGGAGGCCTCCCTCCATCTCCACTCCCCGGCCTCTCTGTGGCGGGGCCCAGGCTCGGTGGTGGCCTCCTGGCATCTCGAGCTGTGCCCTCTCCCCCACAACCACTGCCACCAATCTTAGAGCCCCAGCACCGTGGAAACAGGAAGATGCTCAAAGCCAACACATCCAGCAGGACTGACCCAGCCTCCTAAAGACATCTGTCTTTCCAGCAAATTGGACATGTTCAAAACTGTATTCCTATTCTTTTTCTCCACACTTTCTCCATCTACAGTTTTTCCTCTTGTACTTAAATGCTACTCCAGGGATCCCATGCCAGGATCAAGGGGGGAGTCTCCCCGGTGCCTTTCTATCACACTCTCATCAAGCCCTGCAGCGAATCTGCTGGTTCTGACACCAGAATGCAAGCGGGACCTGAGCACAGAGTTGTCTGTCGCTACTCTGAACCACCACTGCCATCTCTCCCCTGGATTGTAACATGAGCCTCCTAGATGACGGCTCTGCTCCCCCACGTGTCCCCTAAGCCTCTTCCCGTCTGGACAACCTGAGCAAGACATTCGTCGCGTAAGGCAGATGACGGGACTCATTGGCCCCTACAGCTCAGGTCACCTCCAGCCACACAGTCTGTGATGGGTTCTGTGACATTCCCCTCCTCCCTCTCACCCTTGGCACTCTGCCCTGGTGACTCTTCACACACCCAAGGCCAGTCATGCCACAGGGCCTTTGCCTTGACTGTCCCTTTGGCCTAGAACACACTTTCCCCTGTGTTTTCGTCTCCAGGTCAGCTCAAACATTCCCTTCCAGGCAGAGCTGTCCCCGGAGCAACATCAATAACTCCAGATAATTCCAGCTCCCCTTTCTCACACCCATGACCCCATCTTACCCCAACACCCTGGTACACGCTGGCTTTAACATTTCCTTCCTTATTGCATGTGTAGATTCTGCATCCCTGAATTATCAGCACCACAGAGCAGGGATTTTTGTCTATTCCCTTCCCCAATTTGTCCCAAACCTAGCAGCTGACAAATAGCACATAAATGTCATTGAATACATGAATAAATTAATGAATATGTAGCTTGTTCAATAAGCAGTAGGAAGCCATTCACGGATTCCCACAAGTGTGGTCTGCAGCCACTGAGCTTTAGAATCTGTTCTCAGGTGGCCAAGTGTGGGACAGACCCCAACTGTGTCTCCATCATGGCAGGCACACAGAGCCTCCGGAGCACACGTGTTTCCAACCACACATAAAGGCAGGACAGAGAACAAAGAGAGGTCGCCGAGATTTCGATCTTCCTGAGAATTAAAATCCTTCTTCTCCCTGGTCAAGCAAATAAAACAAATGTTTCTGAGGACTTGTGCTGCAGTACCCCAGCGAGAAGATAGAGAGAATTAATTTTCTGGTGGCAGTGCCGAATCTGGGCATCCCACCAACCCCAGCTCGCCAGCATGGCTGCTCCTCAGACACGAGAATTGATCTCCAAGAGGTGACAAGGTGCGTTTTCATCTGCTCCCTCAGAGCCTCCTTTCTGCCTTCACACAAGGCCTGACCACAAAGCACTGAAGAGGCAAGACAGGACCCTCACCAGCCAGGCCTCCTCGGTGTCCCATCAACCTTTCTTGGCACTTCTCCTGGGGTGTCCTGGGTCACAGGGGAAGCAGGACAAGAGGCCCAGGCACCCACTGTTCCCACCACACAGTCACTGACCCTCTTCCAAGGGTGCTATTGACCATTGAGTTCTGGGGCCAGGAGGAGACTGTCAGAGGGAAATTTTCTGAGCTTCACCTAAAACAAGCAGCATCGTAAAATGCTGACATCTCCAGGCACCTGGTACTCAAGGTCCTCAGGTTTTCGGGTTGAGTGGAAAGCATCCCCACGTGGACCTCACCAACAGCAGCCATCTATTCAATGCTGTTATCTCCAAGAAAATGATTTTGGAACATTTTTGCAATGGTTGAAAATGTTCAAAGGTAAATGTATCATAGTGTGAAAAAGAAAAAGCTTTCACCTACAAGGAGCTTTTACCAATGATTTACCCAATGAAGTAGTCCCTGGGGAGAGAGACACCTTGGTCCCTTTCTTCCTCACCCTCAGTTCTCTCCACCACACTAGGATAGTCCAAGGTGAGTTCAATCAGGAGGTCCACAGACTAGTACCCTACCACCAAACAGGTACTGATGAGCCATTGTGTAGGAAGCATATCGCTAGACACAGGGAGGGCAAGACATCGAGCCATCTGCATGAGAAGGTCTTCCCATCCCTGGACACCATCCCTTACACCCACAATGTGAAGGAGGAGAGGTTTAACTCAGCTCACAGTTTAGGGGTCTCACATGGTCAGCTGGCTCCAAGGCAGAAATTGTGGTGGACAGGGGTGTTGGAGGAAAGCTGCTCAATCCGTGGAGGCAGGAAGGAGAAAGAGGAGGAAGGAGCTGAGGACCAGAATGCACTTCTCCAGGTCACATCCCAATGACCACCTCCAACCAGGCCTCCCCTCCTAACAGCACAGTCACCCACAAATTCATAGATAGATAATCCACAATGAGTGTGGCGCCTGCATGATCCAATCGCCTCCATACACAGGAGACTCTGGGGGTCTTTTTAGATCTAAAGCATAACACCACCTGTCTTACAAAGAGGCTCCCATCACCTGGAAAGGGAGTCACACTTCTGCCTGGTGACCAGTTGCTCTGCCCCATCGGGAGTGGGATGTGTGTGAGTTGTCACCTGCAGGGGATCACTGAAGGACAAGTGTCTGTCTTTGTTCTCACAGCTAAGATCACACTCAAAGCTGTCCCTTTACCAGCCTCACATCAGCCACTCACTTTCCACCATGATTTCAGGACAGCTTCAGAAGGTGGTGGCATCAAAGCCAGCAGGTGGGGACAGCCGGGGGCCCGAGCCCACACTGTGTGTCTCCAAGTGCAGTAGCAGGATGCTATGAGAACAGCGTTCGTCATGCACAAAGGAAGCAGCCTGCAGCAGTGTGGCTCCCTCCTCTGACACACTCTGAAGTCCTTTCATGATCTGACGGCACCCGGGTGCTGGAGCTCAGAGCCCCAGGGGACCACGGCCTCTGTCCCCCATGGAGACATACTGTGCTATACTGCCCACCTGCTTCTCTGAGTCATCACGTCCAGCTGTTCCAGGTTTCAGACTGGATTTTCCTGTCTCTCCGCCCCTGTGGGCAACTCCAGCCAAATGACGCAGCTATCTGCCAATGTTCTCAGTGACTTCTCGCATGCCTAAGGAACCAACACAGCCCTCCGGAATTCCTCAACACCCTGTACTCTGTGTGGCTCATTGTGCAAGGATTTGTGCCAAGATGAAATAACTACCCTTGCTTCCCCGAGTGCAGATAGGTGGTGCCTGGAGCCAGACAGGCACCATTTTTGTGAATATCGTTCATCACCTGTATGCTAAGGGGAATTAAAGTTTTAGATGTCTGATATCAAATTTAAAACTCCCCCTAATCACTTAAAAACGCCCCTTCATCAGTACCAACACAAGATGGGGTCCAAACCCCCCAGAGACTCCAAAATCCACAGGTACTCAAATCCCTGATACACAACCATGCGGTGTGTGTGCATCACCTGTGCACACACTCCTAGCCTGTGTGCTATACACAACCCCAGGTTATATGGAATGCTTAGTGCAAGGCCTCCCCATCACTTCATTCACATGGATGCAGCATACGGGTGGCACACGGCTAATTCAAGTTTTGCTTTTTGGAGCTTTCTGGAATGATCCTTTTAGTCAGCAGTTGAGTAGATCTGCAGGTGAGGGTGAGAATCCATGGGTGCAGAGGGTTGATTGTATCTCAACCATTGTACACGGGGTACCTCAGTTCACAAACTCAATTCCACGATTCTGGTTGCAAATAGAATTGGTTGTGAATCAAATCAAATTTCCCCATAAGGTCAACATGGAACCTAACCATTGAATTTGATTCAGTTCACAACCAATTCGGTTTACGACCAGAATTGTGGAAAGAATTAAGTTCACGAATTGATGTTCCATTGTATTTCTACCTGAATAGCGCAACTCTTGATGCATTAAAAGAAAGAATGGATTTGTCAAAACGTACGCTAGGATGACTACAGAAAAGCCCAAAGATGTTTCTCTTGGCACGATTCCCCATAGGAGGGCCCTGCAGGGTGTCTGCTGGCCGCAGCTACTCACAGGTCGCTGGTGTGGCACGGGTAGGGGGCTGCCTGCGCCTGCGTGGACGGCTCCAAGGCTTCCTGCCCAGTCTGAACCGCGACGATGGCTCTTTCAATCATGTCTTGCAGCGGGACGAAGATGTAGTTATATTTGAACCCATCGGCTGGCAGACTCTGAGGATGAAACTTCCAAGAAGGGTTTTTTATCAAGTCTGTCCTCATGCTGTATAAGATGCTAGTCCGAATTGTGTACGTGACGTGGGGTAGCAATTCAAGAGACGCGGATCCGGAGCTCTTCCCGAGTGAGGAGCTGTTGAATACGATACCTGGTGGCAGAGAAGGCCAGGTAAGTACCACCGGAGCTCAGGGAGGGGTGCGCATCTCCTGCTCCTGTGGGTGGGGGATCCTGTGCCAAGAAGGCAAAACCAGTGTTCAGTTCCACAGGTAAGGCTGGTGGTAAGACTGAACCAAGATCTAATTCCCAGTCCAGTGTATTTTTTTTTCTAGTAAAACCATATTGTGATACCATCAATACAAAGACATTACTTGGTTTTTGCAGGACTTGAAAAATTATATAAGGCTGCTCAAACAGTAATCACCATCACTTCCCTTGAGTAGCAGATGTGACCAGATGCACAGAATCCAACCTTCTTGGGGCTGCTTACCACTCACAATTTCAGTTTTTAGTCTGACTTTTCTGCCACATGAATGTTTTGAATTCCGTGCTTGAAAACCTGTCATGAACTGAACTGTCTTCCCCCGAAACGCATACAATGAAGACCTCGCCCAGCATCTTAAATGTGAGCGTGCTTGTTGATAGCATCTTCGGAGGGGTTACTGTGTTCAAATGAGGCTGGGAGTGTGGACCCTAATTCAGTTTGATGGTGTCCTTATAAAGAGAGAAAAGCCAGACGCAGAGACCCAGTAGACATAAGGAGAAGACAGCCACCTATAAGCCAGTGAGAGAAAACAGGAGAACTTTCCATCCAGCCTTTAGAAGGAACCTCGAGGTGCTCTGATTTTGCACTTCCAGCCTCTGATATGGTAAGACAACTACTTCCTGTTGTCTGCCCACCTGCAGTACCTCATCACAGCAGCCCTGGCGAACCAGTACAAAACTTCAATAGAACACAGAGAAAGGCAGGGAGGGTACAGCTCAGAGACAGAGCACTCGTTTAACTTCTACAAGGCCCTGAGGTCCATACCATACACCAAAAATAAAGATAATGCTTATGTGTTGATTCAAAAAGATTACAAAAGAATGCATCAGATTTATCTTGAACCAGTACACAATTGAGGAAATTAGAATACAACTTTAGTTAAGAAAAATTGTGATGTGTCACACGAGATTTAATCACAAAAAATGTCAAAAAACAGTAAAAACAGATGCACTCAGTACCATTATTCTCAGGGTGGAGAAAAACACAGTAAGTCATTATGACATGAGACACATCTTTTCATTAACTCCATGTGTATATTTCTGGTTTATTTTATGTTTTATCTGGGAAAAGCTCTCGTTTCTCTGAGCCAACATAAAGCACCGTCAGGGAGAAATACGTGAGCTGACAATCTCCTGGAGCTGGTGTCTTGGTGACTGTAATTGTCTATTACTTACTGGCCAAGAACTTGTTCTTCTGCATCAGTTTGTGTGCCTCTGACTCCAGGATGCTCACTGACTTCACACCCAGGAAGCGGTCCAGCAGCACGCAGGAAGAGAGGTTGACCAGGGTGCTGTGCAGGAATTGGAAGCGTCCGGCCCCTGAGCCATGAAGCACCTTTTGCAGCATCCCTCCTGAGGGAAGCAAGCAAATCGGAACACATCAACTCCTCTTCCGCCTCCCTGCTTCTTGTTCGTAAGGTGGGAATCTTACAAACAACTCTCAAAATGAGAAGAATTCTCTCGCTGAAAGTTACTCAAGGGCTGGGAATTTAGCTCAGAGGTTTAGAGTGCTTGCCTAGCAAGTGCAAGGACCCAAGTTCAATCCCCGGCACCAAAAAAAAGAAAAAAAGTTACTCAAAAGGGGGTCAAAATTTGATGATACGCATAATTTGCTCTTTAGTTGTTGAATGCAAGCTCTCCATTTTCTATATATGTTCTGCGTAATGTTGACACATCTATGTGAAAAAAATAGTTAACACACAAAAATAAAACTGTATACTACCTTTTTATATGTTTTCTGCAATACTGATACTCACATCTAAATGGAAAACATAGTTAACACACAAAGCTAAGATTGCATCACACACAAACTGGGGACAGCGGGAGGAGGACAGAAAAAAAAATAACCAGGAGAAAAAGTCTGAGCCACAAAACATGGACAGGAAAGAAGGAAGAACTCAAATGATCACTATTTGCAGATGACATGACACTCTATGTAGAAGACCCAAAGAACTCCACCAAAAAACTCTTAGAATTAATAACCAATTCCTGTAACGTAGCAGGATACAGAATCAACACAAAAATCAGTAACATTTGTGTACGCCAATTATGAACTCAGTGAGAAACACATTATGCCAACAATGCCACTCACATGAGCAGCAAGAAAAATTAAATACCTAGGAATTAACCTAACCAAAGAAGTGAAAGACCTATATAATGAAAACTACATACACTGAAAAAGGAGACTGAAGAAGATATCAAAAAATGGGAAGATGTCCTCTGCTCCTGGTAGGCAGAAACAATATTTTCAAAACAGTCATGCTCCCATCCGTTATACAGATTCAACGCAATCTCAGTCAAAACACCAGCAGTATTTGTCATAGAACGAGAGAGAACAATGCTAAAATTCATATGAAACTAGAAGAGACCCAGAACAGCAAAAGCAATCTGGGAGTCAACGAGAGCAAACTAGGAGGCATCAGAATACCTGACTTCAAGCTAAATTACAAAGCAGCAGTGATTAAAAAAAAAAAAAAACAGCAGGACACTGGAACAAAAACAGATACATGGATCAGTGAAACAGAATAGAAGAAACAGAAACATTTCCAGACACATTCAACTATTAGGTCTTTGACAAAGTGGCCAAAAGCATACACTGGAGGAAAGATAGCCTGTTCAACAAATGGTGCTGGGCAAACTGGCTGTGTGCAGAAGATTGAAGCTGGACCCATACCTCTCACCACGTATCAAACTAAAATCAAAATGGATCAAAGATCTAAACAGAAACACTGAACCTACTGGAAGATAAAATAGGTAAAACACGTGAAGTCATAAATGTAGGCAAGGACTCTGCGAACAGAATTCCAACTGCACAAGAAATAACATCAAGAATCAACAAATGGGATTACATCAAATTTTAAAATTCCAGCAAAGGAATTAATTAGTAGAATGAAGAGACACCCTACAAAATGGGAAAAATTTCTGCCAGCTATTCTTCAGACAGAGGACTAATACCTAGAATATATAAAGAACTCAAAAGCATTAGATCACCTAAAATCTTTTATTTTACCCAACCAAGAAATGGGCAAGTGATACAAACAGACACTTCTCAGAAGAAGTACAAATGGCCAACAAATATGTGAAAACAGGTTCAAGATCTCTGGCTGTTAGAAAAATGCAAGTTAAAACAAAGCCAAGATTCCATTTTACACCAGGAAGAATGGCAATCATTAAGAAGTGAAAGAATAACAAATACTGCTGCAGCTTCAGGGAAAAAGGACTCTCCTACACTGTTGGTGAGAATGTAAAGCAGTACAACCACTATGGAGATTGTAGTACAATCACTAGGGTGGCAGGAAGACACCTTGTGCCCCTAAATCCTTGTGCAAGGCTGCTCTGCACACTGCAGGATTTTTAGAAGTGATCCTAGCCTCCTCTTCTGTTAGACACAGGCAGCGCGCCTCACCAGCTGTAACAACCAAATCATCTCCAGAGATTGCCAACTGTCCCCTAGAGAAGAAAACCACCCTTGGTGGAGAATTATTGATAGGAACTGAACATAATAAGTTTTGTCCATATATAAAATGTTTGGGGAGATTTAATTTGATCCAATATTAAACAGAATTCAAAATAAGCTAGTAACAAAAATAGTAACAATGATTTTTTTAAAACTCTAAAGGTAGAAATGACATTGTTTTTCATGTAGGAGGAGGAGAAGGAAAAAGGAAAGGAGAAAGAGACATGGCAGAGGAGAAGAAAGAAAAAGAAGGGGAAAAATAGAGGAGGAAGAGGCGGCACAATTTTTGTGGTATTAATCAGTGAAGGAAATAAGGGATATTTCCAAGTAATTTGCAGATAGAAACAAGATTTTGCTAGGTAAAATTACTCAGGAAAGGTTTCTCCAGTGCCCATTTTTTCAGGATGACATTTGTGTAGGAAACTCCCAAAATATCCAAACAAAGGATAATGAGGGGGTGAAACCCATGAATCCTGATATCTCTAAAGATGTGTTGGCACACTGAGGGTGAGACGGTGGAGAGCAGACTGTTACATGCAAAAGCCAGAAAAGGTGAAACTTTAGGAGAGGAAAACATTACTGAAAAAGGAGACTTCACTACCATGCACAGCTTGGCTCAGCATTGAAGAATATATGTCTGGTCCTTGCGTTTTACAACAACTGGTCCTGCAATTTGAGGGGAAGCAACCAGGCAGGGAAATGATCTGGTATCCTTCATGGCAGAAATCAATTGATAATTTCAATAATGAACATGCCAAGAAAGACTGACAGTCCCACCATCTAAGGCTGCAATGATGAACTCAGAAGGAATCACGCAATTTAAGACATTCACACCAGGGAGTGAAAAGGGAGGACTTGGTCACAGACTCACTCTTAGTTACAGTCAGTAGTTATGAATGTGAAAAGCTTGTACAGTGGAGTTAATTTTCAAACACAATTTTTAAAATGATACAAATAGTATGATTATTTCTGTGTAAACACCTATGCTCATACAACACACATAAATGCATCTGAAAAAGAACTCAAAAGCTTTCACAGTAACTACCTGTGACAAGCAGGTGGGTGGATATTTTTTTTCTGGCTTATTTGTCTCTTGCAATGTTTCCACAATAGACATATGTTGTTTTGTAATAAGCAAAAAGTTATTTTTAAAAGTCATCTGATGAATAAAAATAATATTGTGAGTGGGTAAATATTCCCAAGGACTGCAGTAATATAACTTCAAATAGCCAAGTTAATACAGTCTTGACATCCTGGTTGATTATAGGATGAAGAAATGAATATAAGACTCCAGGTATAAACTCTTACAGGATCTGTGCAGTAAAATGAGTCTACTCTTTCATGAGTTACAAATGGAGATTTGGGATTCTGAGGGTCAGGTCAATGGTATGACCCTTGCCTGGTATGTTCAAGGGCCTGAGTTCCAACCCAGAGTGCCAGAGAAACAAAACAAACGAAGATTTGCCTCCAGTCTGCAATCAGTCCCATCACCTGAGCTGTAGACAACATCTGCCTTCACGCTGAGCCCATTCACAGAAAGCTGTGCGGGGTCAAATGGAAACTGGCTGTCGCCATCCTCTCCTCGCTGACAGGAGGATCTCCAGTCTCCACACAGGTGCAGGCAGGGAGGGATTCACTTCCTGACCTCAAAAGTCCATGTGAGTCCCATATTCAGGATCCCTGTACATTTGTAGGAGAAGGTCTGAATTTCTGCATTTTTCCTTTAATTTTATAATGGAAGTTTATAGTGGGAAAACCATTCCCAAAGTGAGTTTGGTTCTCCACATAACATTTTGAACAAACCGGGCTCAGTATATGTCCCATTAGAAGACACTGTATCAACACCAGCACCTTGCAGGTGCGAATGGGACGGCCTGTGTTCCAGACAGAAAACCTCTCAGCCATGTCAGCCCAAAAACTCAAGATGGGCCTGTGCTTTAACAAGCTTTCCAATACTACTTCATTTTAAGAAGTGTTTTAACTGAAACAAATGACTTAAGAGAGTAATACTTATATTAAAACACTGCTTAAGCAGTCCTAATCAGAAAATCTAAAATCTAAAATCTGAAATGCTCCAAAACCTGAAACTCTTTGGGCACCACAAAAAAGCCACAAGTAGAAAATTCCACGCCATGAAACTATTGCACGCACAGGATCATTCAATTGATGTGTGTAATTACCTTCAGGCCATAAATAGAAGGTGTATGTGAAACATAGAGGAATAAGGGGGTAGACATGGGTCCTACCCAGAAACTGTCTCATTATGTATATGCAAAATCTGAAAAATTCTTGTGCTGAGCATTTCAGATAAGGGATACTCAACCCACATTATTAACCTTTGGGAAGCAATACATATACCAGTTCTTTGTTTTGTTTTGTTTTTCATTAAAGGAAAGTTAGACGCCTAACAAAAAGACTTGCCTTCCTCTGACCTCTTGCTCCAGGCAGCTCCAAGCCCCTCTGGCAGTGCCTGGATGCCTGGATGCCAGGGTGCCAGGGTGCCAGGGACCTGTCTCGGGTCCCTCCAGCTGGGCGGGGCTGTGAGGCTTCCCTGGGAGCCACCCAGCTTCTGTCTCAGTGTTCCCTTCCTCCTTTCTGGCCTGGAATAGACTGCACCCTCCCCCAGATCTCTGCAAGGAACTGACTTCCTGTGTATTCAGTAAACCAATCCATGGCTTCTGGTGGAGGTACAATAAATGTTTGCTAATTGATAGATTTTTAAAATTTGATCTCCACAATTTCAGATCAGTGCAATTGCTTTCAACTTACTGTTAACTCAATAGCAATTTCTTTCACCAACTTGCTTTGTACCTGGCAGTTCCTGCATTCTAATTGGAAGTCATTTTTCAGTGAGTTCTTTACAATTCAACCCCTGAATCAGCAAAGGGGAAAACTTCCGGAGTGAACAAACTGTGCAGTGTATTTAGTTCAAGCACTTGGGGTCATAGATAAGATAAGGAAAGAGGAAATGAGAGAGGGAAGTGACCTGGCCAAGGTGCCCAGCCACTTCCCAGGAAAGGGGTAGGACCCCAGGAGGACCCTGGGTGTGGGTCAGCACGCCTACTTACCATAGCTCTGGAGATTCTCCATGAGTCTGTCCACATCAACGTGCAGCTGGCTTTCTACAAAGTTTCTTATAAATTTGTTTCTCAGAGCATCCTAAAAGAAAATCACACACTTCACAAACAGAGTGGCATCATGTCCTCCTACTGAGTAATAGTTGTGTTAGACTTATTCAAAGATTCATGATACCAGAAAAAGTCTCGTAAAGTGAATCCACTTTAAAAAAAAAAAAAAAAGCTCTAGCTGGATGTAAAGATGCATGCCTGTAATCCCACACCTACAGGAGGCTGAGGCAGGAGGATCACAAATTTAATCCCGGCCTGGGCATCTTAGAAACTTAACAAGACCTTGTCTCAAAATTAAAATGCATAAAAAGGGGTTGGGTTATGGCTCTGTGCAAAAGCTCTGGATTCAACCCCCAATACTGCAAAATAATAATAATAATTAATAAGAGTTCTAAAACACAATGAATAGCAAGTTAGTATTTAATGGAGTCTTTTCCTTGAAAAATGAAAGTAACAATTATAAAAATTTAGAAAAGAATTATAATGATGCAGTAGTATTGAAAAGAAAGATTGCATTAGTGACTTGAAGGAGCACAGTTTTCTAATGACACCACATGGTGATCTTTGCTTTCTGGAGAACGACCTTCCCACAGGCCAGGTGAGAAGCGGGGGCCAGCGTCACAAACCCACTAAGGAGAGACTGGAGCTGGGGCATCCATCCCCAGTCCCTCCCACCTCCTGTTCATCTCTTGGTCATCCTGCCCACACCCTCTGGACACTGGTCAATTCTAGAGAGAACTCCAAAGTCACTTTCACCAACTTCATGGAATTTTGCAGCTTAGAATGCATTTATTCACATTAGTCTTCCATGCACAAGATCCTCAGCTGCAAAAACTGAGAGGGAGAAATACGGATCCACCAAGGCTCGGGCCCCACACTAAGATGTGGGGATGAGTCCTCAGAGAGTAAACCCGGGCTGTCCAGACTGTTTCCCCACTAACCGGGTCCCCAAGGGGTCTCAGGACAGTGAGGCTTCCACAACCAGCACCCCCACAGTGTGCTCTGCTGCTCACACACGTGGGAGGGCTCTACCCAATCCTGTCTGAGGACAGCAGTACTACTGTGAAATCTGAGTGTTTGCTTTTCGAAAAATTCGTCTTTACCTTCTTTCATTGGCCACCAGCTATTTGCCAGACAATATGCAGGATACTTTATCACACACAATGTCACTTGACCTCAGCAACATCCCCATGAGGAAATCACTGTCACATTTTACTGATGGGAAAAGCAAACAAGGCCAAGTCAAGCAAACAAGACCACCACCCAAAGGTGCTAGTGGCAGAACCAGGTATGGCCTCCACTCCAAATCCAAACACAGACAGATTTCACTGAACATGCACCCAAAGCTAAGAAATGGAGTAAGGATTTATGAGTCAGGCATGGTGCTGCAGCCTGTAATCCCAGCGGTCTGGGAGGCTGAGGCAGGAGGATCACAAGTTTGAGCTTATCTTGGGCAATTTAGTGACTTACACAGACCCTGTCTCAAAAAAAAAAAAAAAGAAAAGAAAAAGCTGAGGGTGTAGCTCAGTGCAAAGTCCCTCGGTTCAGTCCCCAGTAGCACAGAAAGGGAGGGAGGGAAGGAGTGAGGAAGGAACTGGAAAAAATAGAGTAACTACTTATGATTTTGCATCCAATATAAGACAAAGTTCTTCAAATGGTTGACTACGTGACTTGAATTTCTGACAGGACTACTTAGTAAACAGTACTCAGCTAAACTTCGCACTTCTCAAGGAGCTGCCGGACGCCTGGGGCAGAGTCAGGGCTTGCTTTCTGAAGCCGTGGTGCTTTGTACCTTGTCAGTCTGGCACTTGTGATACTTATGTCATTATTCATTGTCACAGATGGGACCTTATACAAACCCAACCTCTTTACTACCTGGACCATTACTGGAAGGTTGCTGATCTCTCTCTGCATTAACAAAGTAACCCGTGAGCAAACAAATTAAAGGACAATGAGGTGACAGCAGTTCAGACACAGAGCTGTGGCCATCATGAGAATGAGCAGCGCAGAACTCAACCACGAGGTGCCGGGGACTCTGGCTGGTGTCTGACTCCAGCTGGTGTCCAACTTCCACTCAGGACTCCCTCACCACCACCGGCCCAATCTCCGAAAACCCCATGGCCGGCCAGAGGAAGCCACCGCCCTCCCCTGTCTCCTTCCTCTGGTCAGGGTGCCTTTGCCCCGGCCTGTCCCCATTCCTCTGCATTGCTCTAACAGCCACGCCCCGTGATAATAAGACGCATGTATGTCTCTGCTTCCAGGGGAACCTGGCATCACACAGTAGCATCTCCATTGTCAAACCCCATTCTGAGTGCTCCCTGCCCCCAGCTCACTGCACTTCCTAGCTACTATAATTTCCTGGTTGCACAGGAAGAAGTCCAAGGGCCTGAAAGTTTCAGCCCAAAGTCACAGAGCACTATCCCAAGGTCACACAGCACTAGCCCAAGGTCACACAGCAGGTGAACAGCAAAGGAGCTTGGAATCCAACTCAGATGGTCTGGCCCCCAAGTCCATGACCCCAACTACTGGTCAGTGTTGGGCAATAAATAATTCAGACCTGAACAAATATACAGGACTGTTTTCTCATCTTACCAGGTTTAAGATCAACTAGAGTTTCCCAAATGCCCCTGAAGTTATTGGGTAAACTACTCAAAGTAACATTTTGCATGTAATGACTGCCAGGCCCTGAAGAAGTTGGGCATTTTAAACCATAACCCTTCCTTATTTACAATTGCTTTATCTACATTTTTCTATTTTTTTCCACTTTTTCTTTTATTTTATTTTCCCTTTCCTTCCTTTCCCCCTCCTCCCTCTCTAGTTCTCTTCTCTTTTGAATATTATCCTTCTTTTTTATTACATATCTCATGTAAATAAGAAGGGGAAGAGGAGTGGAAGGGGGTGGGGAAGGGGTAACGGAGATACATATCACATACAGGTACAAATTAACTATGATGAACATGATCATTATGTATATCTACAATCTACCAATACATGTTCTTGGTAAATTTAAAAAATAAATAAATAAACCATAACCCATTTATTTTGTCAAAATTAGGGTGTCAACATGGACCGTTAGGAAATGATACTTAATCACCATAATAGATTTGTTGCTGTTTTTTTTTTTTACCATAATAGATTTGTAACTAAAAAGAATAGAAACTATCTAAAAAGCATTCAATTTAATATAGAATTTAAAGCACAGGTGAATGCCAATCAATTATTAATCAGTTTCATAATGGTACCATCTTGCATGGGATAAAACACCGAAAAATCATAAAACGTTTTCAAATGTATCCAATTTGACGCCAACTTTGCTCGTTGGCTGGGCTCTTCTACAGGGCAGCCCCGTGTCTCACACCCCGACAGGCCGCACCCCCACCCCTGGGTGGTGAAGATGGCCACCACTCACCTGCAGCTGGTTGACCATCTGTCCGTATCCGCTTCCCTGGGAAAGGCTGAATGTCTTCAGCAGTGTTTCTGATAAAGTTTTTAACTTGTCCACAAAATAAAAAGTGTAATTAGCCTGCAAAAGAAAGCGCATCAGGTATGTCTCGACCCCATAACCTCCCCAAGATCAGCAAGCATCGTATACGACCTGGTCACCAGAGCAAAGACCTGCCGTGTCCCTGCAGGCAGGCTGGCACCTCGCTGCACTGCACGCGCAGCTCCAGGGCCCTCGTGGAAGCCCCCAGAGTAAGCAGCGCTGCGGTGCGCTTCGTCCCCCTGCACCCTGACCAAGCGCAAGGACGCTTAGCCGCATTCCCTCCTTCAAATCACGCCCTCCTCTCTGACCTCCGCCTCTGCTCTGCCGCAGCCAACGCCAGCGAGGCCAGCACGACTGGGGCGCCTGCTCCTTTATTGCTGGGGGCAGAGTACGCTGCTGAAGATTTTCACAAAATAATTTGGTATCATAAAATATGCACAGTCACAGACCCATAAAAACGCACATGCCTTTCTCTCAAGATAAAAAGATTCTATCCTAAGGAAATAATTTCAATGAAATATAAAGCTATAGCCAAGAAGCTGTCAATCGCAACGTTATTATATTTAATACTGCACAGTCTCAATGCCAAACAGGCAGTCATGAGGGGGCCTGAGACGCCAGCCACATCTCCTGGGGCCACCAGGAGGCCCTCACGGTGACAAGACGCCCAAGGGCAGCCACGACAGCAAGCAGAGGACACTCTGAACCCCAGTGTCAGTCTTCTGGAAAAATCGGGGTGGGACGGTTGTGACTGTTAAGATCACAACATTTCAGAGTCTCGACACCACGATATCTCATCTGGGGCCAGCTCCTTTTGGGGATTTGCATTTCTGTTATCATTAATAAATCTGAACACCTTTTCCCCTGCTTGAAAGCCATCTTGGGTTTTTCCCCCTTTTTTGAACATTGTGTTTATAGTTTTTGTTTATTTTTAAATGTACTGTTTTACTAATTAATTAAAACTCTGTCAAATCAAATCCCACTCCCAAGTGGACAGGATCCGTATTGCCCAGCAGCTCAGGAGAAAGCGACACAGACCTCAGCTTCCCAGTCCTTGTCCTGGACTGGTCATATTCTTACTTCCCTTGTGTGTAGACAACACTTTTTATTTTGGGTCCTAGACACTGAATGAACCCAGGGCCTTTGCACTGAGCTACATCTTAGCCGTGTGTTTGTTTGTCCATTTGTTTGTTTACATTTTAAGACACAGTCTTGCTAAGTTGCTGAGTTGCCCAGACGGGGCTCCAACTTGCAATCTGCCTCCCAGAGGACGGTGATCACAGGCAAATGCCACCGTGCCTGGCTCAGGCAACATGTTTAAGAGTCAAAAAAACACAGGTGTGGTGGTGCATGCGCATCATCCGTGCACACTGGGAGACTGAGGCAGGATTCAGGTTGAGCCTGCCGGAGCAAATTAGCAATTTGGTGACACCCGCCATCAAGATCAAAAACAAAATACAGTATAGTCCCGCTTAGATGAGAAACCCAAAGTATAAATAATTTAAAGACAAAAACAAAAGACAGATGGTAGGAAACAGGGAGATGGATGTTTTGTGGGAAGGGGACCAAGAGATGGATGGAGGAAAGGGAAGGGGAAGCGTAAAGAATTAAAATGTGTTATGTACAGGTACTATCTTCACGCGAGAAATGTACTCACAGAATGCAAACAAGTACTAATAAAAAATAAATTATTTTCAGAACCAAGGGGGAAAACTATATAAAAATTTAAGAAAACAATTTGCATCACATCTTTTCCTCCTACAACCACCTTGAAGGAAAAAATCACCAACATACGGCGTGATCCAGCAAGATGTCCATAAACAACCACTTGCACAATGCGTGGCTCCAGCTGTGCAGGGGACATTGGTGATGGAGACCATGTCCTGGAGTTTGAGGGATTCAAGTGCCACGAGCCGTGAGCACCCAGATGGAGGAAAGAGTGCTCCGAACAGAAGTAGGAGGTCTGAGCCTCGCAGAGCGTCAGGAGAGGGAGGGCCAGCGCCCCACCTTCCCCGGAGACACGTGTTTCCTACTCTGACTTTATGCTTCTTAGAGCTGCCCAGTGGAGCCGCAGGAAATGACCAATATTCACGGATTCTTTTTCCTGCGGAAGTGGTAACTTCGTGTGGCTGCACCTGACAGGAAGTCAGGGAGAGACTAGGACCAAGTAGCAAATACAGTCACACATCGCAGGGTGGACAAGTTCCCTTCCTGGAGAACACTGACCATCGGCTGCTTCACCCTGTGAACTCACACAGCCAGGGTCGAGCAACAGGCAGGGGAATCAGGGTTCACAGGAGGCTGTGCCTGGTATAACCCAGCAGACTGCTTCACAGGAAACCTTTTCTCTTCAGGAGGAAGGTGAACACTCTAGAATAACCATAAAAATACAAAGCACCAAAGACATGAGCCCATGACATAATCGCTTATTACCATTACCAAGGATGACGTACAGCTCGTAATTGTCTGCGCTATACTTTTGTACAGCTGGCAGCACAGTGGACTGGCTCACACCAGCATCCCCACAAACACTTGAGTGATGTGCTGTGTTGCGACTTTACGACAGCCACGTTGTCAGGGGGTGACAGGACATTGTCAGCTCCGTTATAACCTTATGAGACCGCCACCACCCATGTGGTCTTTCATCAACTGGAGTGTCGTTCTGTGCCATATGACTGTAATTTATAGCATCTGTCACCCCAACAGTACAGACGATATTGCTCACATATGCCAAGTGATAGCAGCAAGTGTCTCCCTGCTCTGTGGAACATTAGACTGTATGTCTAAGCACCAGAACCAATTTTCATAAAACTAAATGGCCACGGCTGACTGCTAGAATAAATCACCCCAGGTACAGTGCGGTACAGTGCGGTACATTCAGCTCCATCAGTGCACAACAAAGACAGAACACGGTCTTCAGCCATGTTAAATAAGCGCGAAAGGAGTTGTTATGATTTAGAGCTAAAGTGCCCCCACGGTCTCCTGTGCGTGGAGGTGATTGGATGATGGGGTGCTACGTTCATCAGTGGATTCCTCCAGTCAGGTGGTCACTGTGTGTGACTCAGAAGCCTGCAGTCTTGTCCCCACTCCTCCCTTCCTCTCTGCTTCCTGGCTGCCACGGGGTGAGCGCCTTTCCCTCCAGCCAGGCCCTTCCACCAAGCCATTTCCAACCACAGACTGGAACCACAAGCCAAAATAAACCTCACCGCCTTTAAGTTGTAGGTGTCAAGCATTTTGTTCCATCAACAAGAGAGCAACTAAAGCAGCACCCACTCCTGTTCCTGTCCGTGCAATCCAGCGAGGGTCTCAGCAAGAACCAGAGGGATCTTCGCTCACTCTCCCAGACATCTCGTTGTTCTTAGAACACACATTCAGGTTGTGTCGCCTCCCCACAGCTCTGCCCACGCCACCCCCAGAGAGACAAGGTGCGCCCAGTCCCACCTTCCCTCAGAGAACCTGTCTCTCATCATATTGTATCTAAATTGTGTCTCTGGCTGTTTGCTTTCCCTTCTCTCCCGCAAGGTGTGATCTTCTGAAGCAGAGACTGCTGTGCTGATTGTTGTATCAAAAAGCACAGCACAGGTAGCAACCTTAACGAGTTATGTTATGGATAATAACATTAATATAATAATATTGGCATATAATACTATGTTATGTAACAACAAGAAACTCATAGACTCTCAAAATTTTAAATTTAAGATGAAACAGTAATGTAGTAAATAGTTACGTTCTATACCTCTATCCAGGACCCTGATAAGTTCACTGCACCAAGGGACCATTCACATCAGCTGCTTCCAGTGCTGGCCGGGTGTCTGATCCCCCAACACCGTCCTGGAACGGTGCCCCCAAAGCAGCGTGCCCTCGAGACAACAGCTAACTTGGGGAGGCTGCAATCTAATATCCAAATAACCATCTGTCTGTGTGAGAGTCCAGATCTTTGCCAATATTCCTCCAAAAAGCCATTTTCAAGACTTAAAAAGAAAATGTTACCAATGCAATTCAGAATAGGGTAGGTGCGGTACCTGAGCTAAGCCACGGGTGAGAAAGCGCTTGGGGAACTTGCTGGGAGCTCACACAACAATCAGAAAGGCAGGAAACAGGGAACTCATAAAAGTGAATTTGATCAAAAATAACCTAACTCATCGTATGATCACACAGCACTTTTAAGATTTTATATGTTTAATACGACTTGAAGCCTGGAAGTTTATCATGAATGGAATGGGTATCTCCTGTGTTTGACAGGCAGATCAAATGATTCCTGTGTCCTCGGTGAAATGTCCCTGTTCAAGGTCCCTGCAGGCTTGCAAGCCACCAGAAGATAAGAAAAGATCCCAGGAAAATGCAACAAAATCATTTTTAAAAAGACACCAGACAAGAAGAGTCCCCACAACAGCACAATTGTCTAAAAAGAAGCCGCAAATATTAATAATAACAGATCCTGTAGGAAACAGATTTGAGAAGTTAACGGAATATAGGCAAAGCCTTGCGATGTGGAAATTCGTCCTGGGAAATTCTCTCTCAGCCTCCTCATCTCAATTCATCCTCCACAGGGCTGAGCAAGCCTCACGATCAGTCGGGGGGAAAACCACGAGACAAAGTGTTCACCGTTCCTACATCGGTCTCCATGCACCCTCGCCGGCTCGTTCTTAAGCACCAGACACATCGAGCAAAACTTACTGGCTTTTGCTCTCTCTGTCATCCTGGAACTACGTCCCTTCGCTCAGCCTGAAACTTTCCTCCCTTCCACGTGTCCTCGACTGTCAGCATCCTGGTTCTGAGCGTTGCCTGCTTCGGTGATTCTAACACCCTGCCTCAACTGTCCTTTAAGCAAAGGGCTCAACACACCCGCAAGAACAAGAGAAACCAGAAAACCGAATTTTAACCAACATAAGAAAATTCCACGTAACCCAGGGATATAACAATTATGTTAAACACTTTAGAAGATTTCTTCCTGGTGTTGTGTGTGTATGAGCTACAAGATTCTCGTTCGTTTCAGCTTACCTTTCGAATGATCTTACTAATCGCTGGAGTGTCTGGTGCATAGAGTATTTGTCCATGCAATATGGGTTTTAGGAAGGACCACACCAATGCACCATTCGGAGACTGTAGAATTTCCTGATAAAGCTTCAAGCAAAATGGCGCTGTCATAATTAAAAGAGAGAGAGAAAAAGCTACATGTTACAGGATGATCCAGAAGGGCCAGGGAAACAAGAAAACTCACCACACACCCACAGGGCCCTCATCTTCAATGAATGATTTACGTGTATTTAGACACGGCTGTTGTGATCCGACCCTGAACTTGGGAGCAAACCAGGAATCGTTCCGTGTCCCTTGCTTCTCCTAAGAAACTTCGGGGTGCTGCGTTTGCTTAGTGGCTGGCAAGAAAGGACAGCAGGACTCTCCCTTTCATAAACTAAGCTCCCCATAAACACTTGAAAATGAAAACGGTAATTTTTAAGAAAATAAATCTGATTTTTAACTAAGCAAATTCTCACTTCAAAATTGAGAGCAGAATTCATTTTTTTCTTATGGAGTCTGCTTTACAAGTTTCTCCCAGATTTTCTTTGCTGCACGTACGCAGAACCATCAAACCTGTCACTGGGGGTGCATCAGATCACCCTACTTTCACCCAAAGAATTCCTCACAGCAGCTCTCATCATTGTCAGGCTAGTTGACATCAATGAAAAGTTCACTTAAGTAGTCTAAATCGGGGCAGGAGAACCGCAATGCGAGAGCCACGGCCAGCTGTTAGTTATCACTGAAAGCTCCAAAAGGTTCACCATCACTGGTCTGAATGAAAAGGTAACTCATCACCACAGTGACTAATAGTCAAATATTATAAGACTTGCAAGGCTTAAACAAACTGTGAATGCATCAGTATAAGTAGTTCTTTTATCCACAAAGAGAATATTTAACATGCAAATATCATGACTTATAACATCCAAGGTATGCAGAGTACTGTTTTGATCATTTGTGCTAATTGCTTCTTCCCAAATTCTCCACTTCAAGAGGAAAAAAATTCCAGATACAGCAAGTTGATAGAAATAATCCTCTAAAATATAAATTAAGAGCATGACTACATTTTGCAAGTGTTAATTATAGAGGTTGCACTATATTTTAACAACTTACTCTTTAAATTGCAGGCTTAATAGAGACAACAGCAATTTTCATTTTAGAAAAGACATGATCATGGTGTGTACAGAACAAGAAATGTGAAGCTAGGAATCTGCACGTCTGCCCTTTGTGAGCTGAGTGACCCTGCACAAGGATGTAGCTGTAATGTTCTCTGACCTTCCAGCATGTCGAACAGTCTCTGAAAATCAAGGGAGGTAAATGTATGAAGAGAACACCAAAGACTGGTCCTCGGTGTTAGGTGAACAACTGGATGGATGGATGGATGGATGGATGGAAGGACACAGATGGATGAGAAGGACGGATGGATGGGTGGATGGATGGATGGATGGAGGGTGGAAGGGTGGATGGGTGGACAGAGATGGATGAGAAGGATGGATGGATGGGTGGATGGGTGGACAGAGATGGATGAGAAGGATGGATGGATGGACAGAGATGGATGAGAAGGATGGATGGATGGATGGATGGATGGATGGATGAGATGGATAGATGAGATGGATGGATGTTTGGATGGGTGGGCAGAGATGGATGAGAAGGATGGATGGATGGATGGATGGATGGGTGGATGGATGGATGAGATGGATGGATGAGATGGATGGATGGATGGGTGGACAGAGATGGATGAGATGGATGGATAGGTGGATGGAAGGAGATGGATGAGATGAATGGATGGATGGGTGGATGGAAGGAGATGGATGAAATGGATGGATAGATGGATGGATAGTTGGATGGATGGAGATTGGTGAGATGGATAGATACATAGATAAAAATGTTTTTCCTTTTAGTGGGACTATAAAAACAGTCACCAGTCTGCCTTTATTTGAAATGGAGCTTTGTAGACAGCAGATTCATAGGAAACCACAAACATATAAATGGCTTTGTGCGATACGGCCATTTGCAAAGGCCAAAACTGTGCCTTCAGCCTTTATCCGTGGGCCACTGACCAAACCTACTTATCTCAGGGTAGCAGAGGAGCGGGGGCTTCAGTGTGACAGATGTTTTAGACTCAGTTCCTTGGTGACCCAAGTGACAGGATTAGCTGTGCCCAAGAGTACTGGGACATTCCAAAGCCAAGTGCCATGCCAGCATCCAGTGACTGTTCTAAAAATGAAGGACAAAATTCTATACCAGTGGGTACCAACAGCCTTCTACAAGGAGATTTAGGAAAAAAGCAGGGTTAACTCTCAATATGCAGATTAACTTAAATGAATGTGGATCGCTGTGGTCTTACTTGAATCTTCAGGGATGTTGAATTTTTCCTTATCGTCTTCCAAGAGCTCGTGAATGCTGGGCAAATTCAGGAATGTGTGTGAACTGCTGAGGAAGGATGGCTGGTCCTTGCAGACCAGGCTCACCACAGACTGGAAGGAACCAAAAGCGGAACTCCTGGCCAGGCCGTGTCGCGAAGCCTGAGGACACGAGACACTGCGGTTATTACACAGAACATACAAGCGATTCAACACGCTGAAGGGTGTTCTCTTCTGTCCCTGGGATACCATTCGAATCACTGCGATGGAAGAGGAAACAGAACACACACACACGCAGACACACACACACACACACACACCCCACCATTGAGCCTTTGCTGTTAGTCAAGTAATAAACTAATAATCCACAGAATATAACTAACTCAAACTAATTAGCAGTCTTAATGTGTTTTCATACTGCCAAGTTGCCCTGACACCTGATAGCTATCCAAATCCCCCTCCGCGAGGGAGCTGCCCGCCCAGCTCCAGCTCCTCAGACCCCACACTCCTCCTGTCCCCTCCTGGTCAGTCCCGTCCCAGACAAACAGACGTCAAGCAAAAACTATTATCAAGTGGTTAACCTAATCCAAGTTTCTATTTGCATTTGCAGAAAATGATCTGTAATTTGCATGCCAATTATTTATACGTAAATAAATGTCAAGGTTCTTGAAAGCAATTTGCTTTCTGAATTAAGTCAAACAGGTCCTTGAAATCTCGTTTGTGCAAATAACTAAGTCAGTGATTTCTTACTTCACAGACAATGCTCGAAGGATCCCAACCTACACTTGGGTGGGATGGGAAGCAGCACTGTCCACTTCATCTAGCTTTGAGGGCAATTCCAGGCTTTACTCCGCCGGATTACTGCCTCCAGAGACATTAGAATGATTTCCTATCCCTATGTTTTGTTGTCTGATACAAAATTTAGATGTTGGAAGAGAAATCAAGGCAAAGAGAGCAAATACAAAGAAAGAGCAAATTGGAACATTTCCCGGGGGCCAGCGATCAAACACTTACCTGCTCGAAGCCCGCCATGTCCAGCAGGGCGTTAATTTTAGAGGCGTGAAGGAATTCGGGAAGGCGTTGGAGGACGTGCTGGGCCTTGGTAAGCAGGGAGCTGAGGCTGGAGACCACGTCCACCAGGGAGCGGAGCAAGCCGCTAGCTTCCGGAGGGATCAGAGTCTTACGGGACGAAAGAAAAACACACACCGCATGAAATAACGGACACTGTATCTTTACCCTGGCGAGCACCTTTCAGCCGTGAAAACCTGCTTGTTTGATTTTTATACTCTCTCAAACTTCAGAGGCATCTTTGTGATACTGTATAAAATCCTCTCCATACGGCTCCAACGTCTAGAGCACGTTAAATTGAACCAGTATTGTTAAAATGTAAACCAGAAATGAAAGCAACCTACAGTTAAAATCCAAATCGCTTTCAAAATATTTCTTTGTATCTCTGAGGTGACTATGATGGTCGAGCAGAGGCTCAAAATAAGATTCTGCTTTTAATGTGAGCAATTTAGACATATCAGCTGCTCAGTTGCATTTGGAACACACACACCGTCCGGTCCTCCTGGCCCACTGAGATAATGCTCATTTTGTAGAAACTGAGGCTCCGGGGCATGAAAGGACTCCTGAAATCTCACGGTTAGCAAGGGTCAGGGCTGGAAATTAACAGGCTCTTTAAACACATCGCTGTCCCTCGAACCTGTATCCTACTTGGACTCTGCATATTCTCAGTGCTAGACCGTAAATGCCGTGGAGGCAGGGACTTGTCTTGATCACTGATGTAGCTACCAGAGATAGAACAGGATCTGGCCACAGCAGTTACACAATAAGTATTTGTTGGATGAATGGATGAATTAGCAACCACCTCCTCCTTCCACAGAAGAAGTCAGAGCAGAGCCCCTCCTTCCAAATATCATTTGCATGCAGAATTTTCAGTTTTCCAGACTGGGGTGGGGGTGTGTGTGTGTGTGTGTGTGTGTGTGTGTGTGTGTGTGCGCATTTTCTAACCTTCACCCCCAGGTTCTTGAAGGGAAGGAGGCCATGAGTGGTGGATCAGTGAAGCCATCCATCCGTCCCTGACCCCAAGACCGGTCACCTTGGGGCTTGCAGAGCCCACCATCACCTGGTCATGCTGTAGCCCAGATGTTGTGAAATATGTTCCTGAGGAGGACCTGGGCCGAGACCATTCCCCAAGTGCAGGGAGTGAGGCTCCCAGAGAAGCAGACAAACAGCAGAGACCAGAAGGAGGAGGATGGTGGAGAAGGGGACATGTGAGAGCCGGAGAGCATTCTGGGAGCTGGGCTGCCCCACCGGCTTCCGGGAAGCCCCCTTGCACTCCTTCTCCCTCCTTCCTTCCCATCCCTTCCCCTCTCAGCCGTGTGATATGCCGTGGGGCAGTGACCTGGGCCAGCCCTGCTGTCCTCCCTCCACCTCATCCCCAGGGGAGCCCCACAGAGATGGACAAGTCACACCGGAGAGACTGAGGCCATCACCCAGGCCACTACAGCCACAGGTAAGGTGTGAACCCAGGAGCAAGGACCGCTCCGGACCCACAGCTCTGGCATGGACCAAACCCTCCAGGAAGGGTCCCGAGCCGGGAGGGAACTCTGGCCCCAGCGTCTGTGGTGCCTGTGGCCCCTGGTCCCTCCTCGCCAGTGCAATGCCAGGGCTGCGCCTGTCCCCAGGGATGCCTTGTAGGGCTTCCGAACACCCTCTTATTCTGACAACCAAATTATTTGCAAACAAAAGTGTCATGAAACGAGGTACCACTGCATCTGCCTGGCATGTACTAGGTCTCGGTATTACAGACAGTTCGAGATCATTTAAAGGGCACCCACGCACACTGGGCCGTTTTGGAGGAGGCCCTTGCGCATCCTCTGGGCTTGGTACCCCGCGAGGACCCAGAGCACATCCCCTCACATGCAGACAATGAGGACAACTGCCCGGCCCCGTGTGCCCCCCGGCACGGCCCTAGAGCTGCTCTCCACCACCCCTCACCTTGTAGACCAAAGCACGCAGATCCAGGTTCCGGCCCAGGACCACGATCAGGGGAAACACTCTGGACCAGGGCAGCCCACAGAGCTCTGCGATCACAGCGTCAGATGGTTCGTCCTCAGGAAAGGTCAGCAGGAGTTGGAGGAGTTCTTGGTCGCAGTCTGCAGACAGGGCCACGGTGAGGGCACTGAGGAGCACCTGTGTCAAAGCGGAGGATCTGCGTGGACCCGCCCGGGACATGGGGTCAGCCCCAGCCTCACTTCCTGGAGGAGGGCGGGGTCCCAGAGCTGTGTGCCCAGCAAGATGACGGCCACGAGCAGCCTGCGTTCGGCAGCGTCCTTACACTGTGACAAACTCCTCAGGAAACAATGACGGGGGAAAGGCCCGTCCGGCTCAGGGTCAGGCTGCTCAGTCCACGGTCTCGTGGCCACCGACTCCAGGTGGTGTGACCGAGTGTGGCAGGAGTTGATGCAGCACCTGGCACAGCGCTGGCGTCCCTGCGTCCCTCCAAGGGCACCGCCACCCCAGCGACTCCACCTCCCCATGCCAGGAGGAGGTGCACGGGACCCCGGAAATGACCCTCAGGCAACACCATCGACCCAGCCCAAGCCCGCTGTGGGCTCCTCAGCACACCAAACCACAAGCTGCCACCAGCGACCAGGGCGTCTCTGCTCCAGAGAACCCGGGACAAGGCTTGACGGAAGGGACCAGGACGCGCTGGTGCCTCCTCTCCGTCTCTCCTTCGGCATCACGGGACGAGGCAGGGCGTCCACCACAGATCACAGAAGACATCGGCCTTCCGAGCAGAACAACAAGCTCACCCAAATACTGCTCAATTGTCCAGTGGAAAAAGTAGAGGCGTAGTCAACTGACACTGTGATCGCACTTTCAGCTCATTTGTGCCCTGACTCTCTGACTTCAGTGCTAATTTTCAAGCAGTAAAAATCTCGCTCTGCGGCTGGTCTGGATGAAAATGTAAAACGTGGGAAACCAGCATGAAATGGAGCAGGGTGCCCAGCACACAGAGGAGGGAGCCCGGCCCGGGACAGCAGGCTGCTCTTTGGGGCTCCAGCAACCCTGTAAGGCTGCCGTGTGGGTTTCACGTTGGGGATGCTGCTGATGTTAAAGAGTGAAGCTCTAAAGTGGCGTGGTGGTGCACACCTGTAATCCCAGAACTCTAGGAGGCTGAGGCAGGAGGATTGTAATTTTGAGCCCAGCCTGGGAAACTTAGTGATTGAACAAGATCTGTCTCAATTTTTTTAAAAATGGCGGCGGCAGGGGCATTTAGCTCAATGGAAAGGCCCTGGGTTCAGTGCCCAGTATTGTAATTAAAAAAGAAGGCAGCTCTGCAAGACAGAGGGACTTCCCCCAGGGACCCACGGCCACACTGTGCAGCCAGGGAGAAGGCCAGGGCCAGGGAGGCAGATGCTCGGCAGCACACGCCAGCCGTCTTTGCACTTGGGCGCCCTCCTGCCCCGGCCGTGCGCACAATGTCCAGGCTCCCTGACTTCCCCTTCACTGCAGTCCAGCCCACTCGTGAAGGCTCCCTGCGACCCTTGTCCCCGTGCCTGCTCCACGTGCGTCACAGAGCTCCCCGGCCTCCTCTCGTGGCTCCCGCTCCTCATCACGTTTGGCCTGTGCCTGTATCGCCACACAAACCGGTGTCGCGCCTGACACACAGGAAGATCGGAGGTGAACGCGGGAAGGACAGAGTTGATCCATTTCCACAGTTTTCCCGGGTCTCTAACACCACTGATGAAAAGTCCCTGCAAGTCACCAGCAGCTGAGACCAAGAATCCAATGTGAGCTGGGTGTGGCGGCCCAGGCCTGTCATCCCAGTACTCTGGGAGGCTGAGGCAGGAGGATCACAGGTTCCAGCTCAGTCTGGGTGACTGAGCAACTCAGTAAGACCCTATCTCAAAATAAAAATAAGGCTGGGGATGTAGCTCAGTGGTTAGAGTGCCTGCCTTGCAAGCACAAGGACATGAGTTCGATCCCCAGCACCAAATAAATAAATATAAATAAATAAATATATATATATATAAATAAATAAATAATGGGGTGGGGATGTAGCTCAGTGTGAAGGCCCTGGGTTCAAACTCCAGTAGTACTGGGGGGGAAAAAATCCAATTTGATCATTTTGCAAACTGACTAATGAAACTACAATAGAGAAGCATGGGGATAAAATAAGGAAATGGTACTACAAATCACACAGTACTGCTGTCACCTTGACAATGTGGACAACAGCAAGACCCAAGGTGTCACCTAATTTGACACAGAGTCCCTACCCGGGATCTGTAGACATTTGTGGGTACGTGGATATAAGTAGCATCTAAACTAATAACTTCAGCATGTATTTGAAGAGTGAGTGTGAGACTTGTTTATATGCCTTCCCATTACCTGATTGTCCAGCTACTTAGGGGATCACAATGACTTACACTGCAGAGACACAGGAAGGCACACAGACCGCAAAAAACAAAACAATAAGCACAAGGCCCTGAGTTCGATCCCCGACACCACTGAAAAAAAAAAAAAAAAAAAGCAAAACAAAACCACTGCCAAAGCGGTGTGACGGGCAATAGCGCCCCGTACGCCTGGTCTTCTCAGGATAGAGCGTGAGTGCCACCTAGTGGCCACTCGGCAACACAGGCAGCCGCCAAGCCCGAAAGGCAACATTAGGGTGTAAACAGAAAGGGACCGAGTGGGCCTCCGAGATGCTCCTCCTAAGGCATCCCCGGGGAGCAGTCAGAGCTCCAGGGATTTCAAGCCAAACCCAGTCGCTGTTTCTAGGTTAGGCTGCACACAAGCCTCGTGGAGCTGCTCTCCTCGACTCCACCTCCGTCCCCAACATCCCCCCATGCACGCTCGGTGTTTAATAAGATGCGCTTGGTATTTTACTGAAAACCAGAAACTGCACGGCGACACACACCTGTAACCCCAGCACTGAGGGAGGCTGAGGCAGGAGGATCACGGGTTGGAGTTCCATTTGGGCAACTTAGTGAGGTTCTGTCTCAAAATAAAAAGGGAAGGGACTGGGGATATAGCTCAGTGATGGAAGGAAAAACATACCGTGTGTCTTACTATAAGCGACTTACTACTATAATATGAATTTTTAACTCCTGGCTTCTAACCTACTTCTTTTTTAATTTAGATTGGTTCTTATAAATCTACCTACCAAGCTTGCATTCAGCCCCACTTAGCCAGCACTGACGTGACGCCAAGTGTCGGGCCCGGCGGATCGCAGTCTGGTTTGGGGCCAGTTCTGGGGTTCTCCATAGAGGAAGGGAAAGTCCAACAGGAAGTACCGAGCCGTGTCTCAGAACAGCCCCGCCTAGGATCCAGTCACACCTGCTGCAGCCACAAAATGCACCTGCTCCCTTCCTCCGGGTGACCCGCTAGTGCCACCTAGAACGCGTCCCTCGTCCCTTGGCGTGTGACATCCTCGGTTCCTTTTTCAGCTCTACCACTGATGCAGCAGCCCATTTCCCAGCCTCAGGAGGGAGAAGACAAGGAGGAGGATGAGGGGGACCGTGACTCCAAACTCCACCCGGGCCCCCGGTGCCGCACTTACCTGTGAGCGGGAAATATTTGCTTCCAAAATGCTGTGGATGGTTTCATCAGAGATGTGGGCGGAAGACCGAAGCTCTTGGGTTAACCTGGTGGTGTTCTGCATCAAATCTTTCACTTTTACATCTGAAAAACACAAGGAAATAATTTTAGGATAAACATTCAGATTATTAATGACTATTAAAAGCAAAATTTGATATTACAGCCTGAGAGTTTTCTTCACGATGTCCAGCTTGGAGTAGATGCTAAATAAGTTATATCTTGCTCCTCTAGGAGAAACTGAGGTCGTTTATTTTATAAGTAAATCAAACCCATGTTGCATGGAATTATCTGGTCACCTGTTTGCTCGTCCTAAAACCTGTGTATTGTAAGATTTATTTTGGAAAAAGCTTTTTCTTAAGAAACAATGCCCACATGCAGTAAGAAACTCACTTTGCCACATGTACAAGGGCTGATTAAAAACTACAGGGTGTGTTTAAATTAAAATTTTATTACAGTAAAGACACATTATCATCAATCTCCCTCAAAATCCTCCCCTCACAACCAACACACCCGGCCCATCATTCTTGCTGCTTTTCAGGCAGGTCTGGAGTCCTCTTTACTGAGTGTCTTCACATGGCGTGATCAAAAATATGGTGACTGTTGCTGCCAACTGCCACCCAATGAAAAGGCAGCTTGTAAAAACATGACGCTGCATCTTCATCCACCTTATTCACCAGGCCTGGCAAAGTACAACTTCTGGCTCTTCCCCACAGTCAGAAGGATCATGACAGGGAAACATTTCCAAATCCATTCAGGACAAAGAGGCAGCCACAACAGTGTAACTGAAGATACTCGGGAAAGAGGACTGTGGAGCTGCCTGAAAAGTAGCAAGAATAATGCGATGAGTGTGTTTGAGGGAAGAGGGAGGATGTTGAGAGAGATTTATGGCAATGTGTCTTTTACTATATGTTTTTAAATTCACCGTATTTTTTCGATCACACCGGGTATTGACTGATCTCACTTTTTACTAAGAGGAATGTCGCGTAAGGATTTGCTGCGGTTCTTCGGGCAGAGCACGTTGATGCGACAGAAGCTGCATGGACCATGTAGATGGAGCAGGCATCAAGTAGAACTCATGGGCATCAAGCGGTTTGTCCGAGGAGATAGAGTCTGAGCAAAATCAGGCCGCAGACGCTTCCGTTCCCTCCTCTGCCTGGTCTTTGGTACCCTGGGACCTCAGGACTTAATTCATAATCGCCCGATACATCAGACCAGCCAACTTCTAAATTATTACTTATCACATACAGCATCGCTTTCCCTCCTTATGTTTTATTATAATAATACATTTCAGCAAAATACTAGATTTAATTTTTAATCAAGCAAAATCAGAAGAACCACATACTCACCCTCCGTGACCGTGAAATCTCTGAGAAAAGTCATCATGGGATTCTTTGACAACCAAGTCTCCCCCAGGCTCTGGGCCAACCTAAAACGGCAGAAAATTAAAACTGAATTAGGCAGCATGAAACAATGTCGGCGTGAAGAATACCGACTCCAGCCCCAGGAGAGGAACGGGGAACAGGACCAGATTTCTACAAGATCCCGCCGATGGACGCACGCCGTCTCCAGACACCATCTGGACATGAGCGTCCATTAATGCCAACGCTGTTTCCTCCTCGGCCCTGCCGACCAACGTGAACCCGGATGGGGACCCAAATAAGTGTGAAAAGAACAGATGGAGAGATCGTGAGATGTCGGAGAAACTGTGACAGCACGAGGCCGCCAGAGCCTTCCTGTGAACGTGCCCTCCGCGGAAGATGTCTGACTGTTCACACAGCCACCTTTGAAGTTGTAAAACGTCCTCAAACGTATTTAATGTCCTTGGATCATACCGTACTCAAGACATCTTGATCTAAATCTGGATCATCGATAAGGCGAGCCACATGGCTAGTGCTGTTCTCATAAATTAACATTTAAAAACTCATGTTGAAGTTGTTTAGAAAATACGGATATTAATATATTTATTCGTAATATATGGCACAGGGGGTTGTCTAAAATTTACGCTTGTTTTGTGGTACTAGGAATTGAACCCAGCGTGCTCACACTGAGCTATGACCCCAGCTCTTTTTTTATTTTTATCTTGAGACGGGGTCTTGGTAAGTTGTCCAGGCTGGGTTTAAATTTGCAGTCCTCCTGCCTCAGCCTTCTGGATTACAGCCACAAAGCACAACACCTGGCTTGAAATTGATTTTTTTTTTTTTGATACAGGGTCTCACTGGGTAGTTCAGGCTGTCCTTGAATCCATTATGTAGCCCAGCCTCAAATCCGTAGGCCTCATTCTCACAGCAATCCTCCTGCCTCTGCCTCCCGAGTCACTGGGATTACAGCCACGCATCACTATTCCTGGCTTGAAATTCATAATTTACAAATGCTAGACATGTCCCACACGAAGGGAGGTGCTGGAGAAGGCCCAAGGCCACAGGGGCACATACACGTGCATGCGCTGCCGGACCATCTGCGGCGGGGGCTGGCACAGGCAGTCCTGCTCGGTGGCCGTTTCCAAGTCGCTTTTGAAGTTTCCCAAGGTGCTAGAAAGATTCTGCCTTAGACTTGCACAATTGAGCTGACCAGGAGAGCTCCATCGCTTTTCAATTTCCTAGAAAACACAGAAGCGGCATAAGTGAGAAACGCGCACACTCACCTAGTTTCCAGACAAATACGCAGTCCTCAGTGACAGACACAGTGCAGCCTTTTAGTTCATTTCGGTCGTCTCCGGAAGCAGAGTGCAGGGGAAGAGGTCTTAGCTGGGCCCCGGGAGCCCAGAAGCCATCACTGTGCTGCCACTGACTGGCCCGCAGGACCGCGAGCTCTCCGACACACAGCAGGGGACAGGAGCATCCTGCCCGGTGACCAGCACTTAGACCCCGGCAGCCTGCTGTCCCGGAATTCATTCGACCCGACAGCAAAAGATAAGCAAATGGAACAATTTTTTAAAAATAGGTAAAAGGCTCCAATAGATATTTCCCTGATGAACACACAGAAATGGCCAACAGGTACCTGTAAGGTGCTCGACACTAATCACCAGGGAAATGTAGATAAACCCAGATCACCGGTGATGATGGAAGACAAGCGGTGCCCGGTGCCAGTGTGGGTGACATGTGGAGAGAAGGGGCCTTGCACATGGCTAGTGGGGATACAAAGTAGCGTACCATTGTGGAAAACAGTATGTTGGCCCCTCAAATAATTAAAAATCAGAACTACGGTGTGATCCAGCAATCCCACAGCTGGAGATGTGCCGACAGAAATGAAACCAACCCTCAAAGAGACACCTATATTCACTGTAGCATTATTCACAATCACCAAGGTTAGGAATCTACCTAAGTCCCCAGTGGCCACTGACAGAGGAATAGAGAAAGAAAAAGCTTTACACAC
>PVJO010017054.1:0-40234 GCA_004026905.1 Hystrix cristata | reverse complement strand
CAGCTGGACTGAGCTGGTGTGGTGCTGGGTGAAGAGACCCACCTGAGGATTATCGCCAACACAACATAAACGAGAACAGAAGTCGAAGATGGGCGCCAGCTGGTTCCCAGGAGAAGTTCTGTTGTAGCTGGTTCTCCAGAAAGGAACTCAGGTGTTCTTATGGCAGAAGGAGCTCAGGGCTTTGCTGTCGTCAGGGATAGCTGCTGTTTACTTCAGGGGAGCTCTGGTCTTCATCTCTGCTGTGAGCATCATATCCTGGTTCCTGTATAGACTCTTCAGCCTTTTAGTGCAGACACGGATGTACATGGACATTGCCGTGCGCTCCCAGCCCTTGATTGGATCTTTCAGGCCTCCGGTACATAGATGTTCTACATTCTTCCTGCATTTGGCTTGTGTGTGTGGACGTTGTAACTTGTATTCGTCCTGTATTAAATCTGCTCTTTTGCAAACCATTGACTTTAGAAAAGTAACATATATATGTACATGTATATATAAACTATTTGTATGTATAGGTGTGCATGTATAAATGTGTGTGTGCATACGGTACACACCAGAATACCCATATAAAATATAAATAGAATGATCACAACTGTATGCTGCATTATAACTAATAATTGGTAAAAACTGATGACAGTTTTACTATATGATTTATTTAAATTTTCCATTAAAACCCTGAGAAGAGACAGAGGTTGATAAATAGATACTAAGCAACAGGTTGGTAGAAGGAGAAGTCTGGTGTACTATTCCACACGACAGTGATATTAGTTAGCAATTAGCTACTATACATTTCAAAAAGCAGGAGAGGGAGTTTCGCAGTTTTCGTCACAAAGAAATGATACTTACTGGAGATGACAAGTGCGCTTGACTGATTGATACATTATATCATGTATATGATGTATCAGACATTACATGATGTCCCACCAATATATACAACTTTTATGTTATAGGTAGCCATTAAAATAAAATGTAAATGCTAAATAAATTCACCACTATAGTCTAAATTATAATACTATGCTAGAAGACACTGAAATAACTAGTTTTGCATAGCTCTTACTATCATCATGTGAATTGGAATGTATCAGTTATTTTTATGTGCCTACTACTGTTCTACAAATTGTAAAGATAAATTTAAGAATGATTCTTACAATTTAGACTGTTCCTATCCCTACGGAGCACATTAACAAACGAGACCCTGATCTCTCCTCATCAACGATGAGAGCTAAATTGTGCTGTATGAATGGAACCTGCACATCATAGGGGATCTGGACAAAGCAGTGTTAGGATACATGACCACCGAAAGAGAGCTAGAGTGCAGGTGACTTTCTCGGGATATGTAAGTCTTTGAATTGAAAGGCTTTAAAAGAAGGTGTTTGAGGTGAGGAGGATGAGAAAAAGAGACTTTTTGAAAATCATGTCAGATGAAGAAATGATCCTGGCTTAATTTGTGGGAAGCTGGAAACTATTTCTAATCATCTATTTAGAAGTATTGTGGGCACAGGGAGCGAGACGGGGTGGTGCCCCTACAACGCACTGTGGCTTGTCACCAGCATGGCCGCCGAATATTGTATTTTCCAGTCTGCACGTTCCTGGGCCCTGTGGCAGAACTACCGAAACATTTCCTCACAGTTAGGACTAGTGGCCATGCACTGTGAACCCCACCACAGCTGTTCTCCCCTGCCCTAAAATTGGAGGTTTGTGTTATGGAAAGCTGCAAAAATCAGCCCGAAAGTTATACTTTAGTAGGAAACCAATATTTCTTGAATATTTACTTAGTTATCCATTGGGAATATGATAAATCAGTCTTTGTTTAGATATTAATAGATACAGGAGTTTACACTGAAGGAATCTGTGTTACCACTATATTTTTAATTTCTACCTCAACAATTACATTATTTTTTGCACATTGTTAAATATAATCATTAAGTAACTCACATACATGGACATACATCCCAAAAAAGTGAATATAATGATAAAAGCTCTCTGCTTTTGTATAATGACTTTTTTAAACAAACTTCTGGATCCATTATTGCTGTTATTGCAGGGTTACCAAAAAACAAAACAAAACAACAAAAAACACAAACCTAAGTGTTCAGAACACTTACTCTATCTACAAATGATAACATATTTCTATATACTATCTCAAATTTATGGGAATCTGTAAGAAAAAGGTATCTCTGTATGTCAAAAATAAGCCACATATTTAGAGATATAAGTGAATTCACTAATTACATTAGTCCTTTCCAAAGGCAAATCTCTGAAGTCCCACATTACCTCCTCTGGCACATATGAAATTCTCTTGCTTAGATCTCAGCCTCATATTGCATGCGTGGTTATAAATTTTGTGTTGATATACATAATACATTATTTAATAGTTAATTTCCACAAAGGCAATTATACATATGTTATATACAAGGCTTTCTTCTCTGAATCATTTGTTTTTCCTTACTTTTCAATACTTCCATATTTTTGTCTGTTCGTACTCCCTTGTATTTTCTTATGACATATATTCTCGTTCTTTGTCTTCAGTTGTTAATATATTTTAAAAGAAACTTACATATTTTTCTTACTTAATTTATTTTGCATTTCTGTTTTAGTAATTCCATTCCCAATTGATTCCAACTCTTGAATGAAATAATTTTTACATTTCCTTAAACTTAATAATAGTACCTATATATTTTCTCCTATGTGTTCTCTTCTTTTTTGAATACTTTTATACTTTTATGCACATCCTTGTGCCATTTGTCCCTTGATTTTGTAAAGAAAGTTATTACAAAGTTCAAGATGTATTAATTGCATTTTTCATAATAATTTAAAGTTAGTCCCTTAGTTTTGTGATTCTACACAGTTCTGTTTTACTCTACCTCTCAGTGAAAAATCCTAACATTTATAATGGTTTTGGAATCCTAATCCAAAGTATATGGGCTTTACCAAGGCTTACAACCCAGGGTGTTTATTCTAGTCTGTATGTAGCTACCCATTCCATATCACCCAGGCTCTTTCTCAGCCTCTCAGTAACTTCTCTGGAAATGGCCTATGACCCTAGAAGAAATAAAATAAAACAAAACAAAGTAATCGATGTCCACTGCTAACTTCAACTTTTCAAGTTTGTTTTTTCCCTGCTAAATGCAAACCACACTTATCTTAGGGTTTATTGGCTTATTCACACCTTTTTGTCTTGTTAAAAATGCTTTTCTCTCTGAGAAGACAGAATTAATCCTTTTTAATCTCTCATTGTTAAATACCCTGGAACTAGTATAATTTAAATTAACGAGATCTATTACACGATTAATATATCCTAATCAATGTTCCCATTTATTTCTAGAAAAAACACCGCAGATAATTATTACTATCCCTATTTTATCTATATCAAAACAATGGTTTAGAAAATTTGGGTACTTTTTTCCCTGTTGAATAGCTAGCAAGTGGCAAAGTTAGTATTTGAATATGGAGCTCTGACACGAGAGACCAAAATTTCAGCCCTGTCATGTAAATTCAGTTGATTAAGGCCTTCTGTTAGTTAAATTATGGTTTCGTAGAACTGTTTTCCTTATTTCTTTCTCTTTTTCACAGAATTTGTTTTTGCTAAGCCATAATATAATAATGTTTAGGGTAATATTTTTGAACACTTAGATGCCTAATGATTTACTATCTCTATTATTATTGTTAGTATTTAGTGCATGTCTGTGGGTTATATTTGACTGCACTCAATATTTTTAACTCACAAGTATATTACTTTATATGTAGTGTTCTTTATGTGTTTGACAAGAAGGAGATAATGTGCATATATACAGAATTCACTGGGATTGATAACTTATTGCACAAACCTGTGTACATACAAACACCTAAAATATTATATACAATAATAAATATATCTTATTTCATAAATTTACACAGAAAAAAACAAATAATTCTTTAAATTATCTAATTGAATTTGTTTCTTATGACTATATTTTAAATTCTATGTTTATAATGTATTACTGGTGAATGTATTTTTAATTCTCTGTTTGCTTTATGCCATTATCTGCTTAAATATGACAAGAAAAATAGTAGATGTTTTAATAGTATAGAAATTTTATAACGTTACATTTGATCATACCACGTTTCTCTATAGTATATATTTACTACCTTTAGAGTGGCAGAATATATGTCAAAATTGTGCCAATAATTTACCTAATCTTTAATTCATTGTACTATATATCAGATATTTCTACAATTTTACAATTAAAGTGATGTGTAATATATAATTTAGTGTATTTAAATTTAAGCACACTTTAGACACTGGAAATTTGTTTCCAGATTACTACAAGAAAGAAAATATTGCAAAACAAAATTAGGTATACTGAATTTTAGGTTTGTCAGTGCATGCCAAAATTATACTATCGTAAAGTACAGAAAATCATTATGTCTAAAAATTAATTTATATATCACAATTTAAACACGCTTTACTGCAAAAATGGTAGCAATCACTTGAGCCTTCAGAGGGCTCAATCTTCTTGCTGATGGAGGGTCTTGCTCAGCGTCGATGGTTGCTTGTTGAAACTGTAGTTGTGGAAGGTCAGGGTGTCTCTGGAACTTTTAAAAATAAGACAATGAAGTTTTGAGGATTTACTCATACTTTCACAAGATATTTCTCTGCAGCATGCAATGCTGTTTGATGGTATTTTACCCAAGGTAGAACTTGTTTCAGAATTGGGAGGCAGTCCTTTAGAACCCTATTGCTGATCTAGTCACTATGTTTATGAATAGTCTGAAGACATTTCTGTTATTTCAACAACGTTCACGGCATATTCATCAGCAGATTTCACGTCATGAAAAAACTTGCTTATTCATAAGACGAAACTCCTCATACTTCGAGTTTCCTCAGAGGTTGCCCGGCTGCAGTCTCATAGGGCGTCCCTGTCCACACCTTCCCCTCGAAGAACTGAAGAGCATTAAAATCTTGCTCTGGGTTAGGCTTTGCTTTAAGAGAATGTCATGGATGTTTCGATCTTCTATCCAGACTTTCTACAAATCAGATAAGGCTGTTTGCTTTATCATTTGTGTTTATTAGAGTAGTGCTTTTAATTTTCTACAAGAACTTTTCCACTGTATTCACAATTTGGCTGTCGGGCACAAGAAACTTCCTTTACAGTTTATCTTGCTTTTTAGCATGCTTTCTGCATGAAATTTAACCTATTTCTAGGTTTTTATTTAAAATGATAGATGTGTAGCTCCTTTCATTTGGATGCTTAGAGGTCCCTGCAGGTGGATGAATTAGTCTAATATTAATATTGTTTGGAACTCTGGCAGTAGGAAAGTCCGAGAAGACAGAGATGTAGACAGGCAGCCAATGAAGCATTCAGAACACAGCGCCTATCGAGCCACTTTGCTGTCTTTGATGATTATGCTTCACGATGCTCCCATAACAATAATAACACCAAGGACCACCAGTCAAAGATCACCGTAACAGATACAGTAACAATTAAAAAAAAAACACAAAACTTTGAAATTGTGCTAAGATTACCAACATGGGACATACAGACAGAATATGAGGACAGGATATTAAATGTCACAATAGACCTTCTGGACTCAAGGTTGCCACAAACCTGCATTATCTGCTAAGCTCAACAATGTATAATGAAATGTGGTAGCCTGTATTTACCTAAGTTAGTGTATAAAATATACACTCTGTGAGTTGAAAATGTAAGAAGTTTTGTTAAATCTTGACAGAGCATTAAAACACTTCCTATCTTATTCACATGAACTTGTGAACCAGGAGGTAACAATTCTCTCACTAGCCTCTTGCCATCTAGGAGTATTCATTGTCCTGCCTTTTCCATTCATATATTAAAATATGAAAATTTTCATTGCTATTGGAAAACTATTAAGTCATTTTAAATTTTTGCTCTGCGTATATATACTATGTTTAGATGTATTCATGAATTACATTTAGAACACCAAACTGCAGAATGAAGGAAGGAATGATCTCAAATAATTTAATGACATCATTTAACACTAAAATAAAAAGGTGCCGTGCCATATCACAATCTCTCATTCGCCCAAGATAAATATTTAATTTTCCCTGAATGGTGCATAACATGATGGTGAAAGCTGCCGATTGCTCTCATGTTGATCTTTGACAGTAAGTCTCGTAAAATTTCATCCTTACATCTTGCAGCAGCCTTGTAACTACAGTGGATTCAAGTCGATTTCCCTGTCGATGGTGGTGCATCTTAAACGGGCTTTCGATCACTCAGAGTTCTTTTCTGAAGTTGTCTACAAACAAGGTGATCCTGAGTAGGTTTTCTTCAGGACAGAGTTTTAAAACAAGAAGAGAAGTTCAAGGAGTGCATGTCATATCATGTTCCAGAATTTCTGACAGGCCTACCAAAATGGGGGGCGGATGCACTAACTCCTGGTGGTACTGCTGTTGATTTAAGGTTTTTGTTTTGTTTTGTTTTGTTTTTCTCTGACATATACCAGTTTCAGCTGTGAGTAAACAAAAAATAAATACATAACTAAATATATAAATAAATAAACAAAATAACTCAGTTACTATTTTTCTTCAGATCTTAATATTAACAAAAATGTTTTAGTTAATATTTTATTGAGCTTCCAGAATAAAACTAATTTTTTTGAATGCTGCATAACTTGACAGAATGCAGGATTTTCCCCTAAGGATAGAAGAGAAGACCTGGGAAATAGGAGGCTGGGAGTAGAGGTACAATAAGGATCATCCTGACGTTAGTTTGCTTTAGACTAATCACATCCAGGTGGCCGAAAATTATGACAAGGCCCCCATGTCACCGAAAGTATGACAGTAGCATTCACTTTGATGCTAAATTGTAGACTTGATCCATCCCAGAATGTCTTCTCATTGAACCCTTAGCCCCCAGAAAATAAGGGCTAAGAATATTCTCTTGGGGCATTTATGTTAGTCTTAGAAAAGTAAGCATTAAAAAAAAAAATCTGACTCCACACATGTCATTGAAACTAACATATGTCTAAATCAGTATGTGGTAAAACATGGACAAAATAGAGTTTTATTCTCTGTATTCCACTTGTCGAGTGGCCAGATATTTAGTTTGAAACAGGTTTCTCTCACAAATATTTTTCTCTGATATTTAAAGACTGGTCATCTGGATAATGCTTTGAAGTTTGTGAAATTTGTGGAAAACTGAAAATCTTTTCGTTACATGGAAGTTTTAGAAATAAACGCTTTTCAAAGAATCATTCTGTCATTTCATTTTGTAAAAAGGCAGTCTTATGAAATCAGGGTCATCTTCTGAGAACGCTGCTTAATAATAGCATGAAATTAGATTTATGAGAATGCAGACAGCAAAAACAAGGTAACAGCTTGACAGCAAATATCTTGATATGCCGGGTGCGGCATTTATGCCAGCTAACAGTGAAGGAAACGTGATTGTTGTTTGCTGAGCAGTTAGTCCCCAGTGAGATTGGTTTGTGTCTGCAAGTGCTGCAGAATAATGAAATAGACAATAGTAAGAAGGGAGGAATAAGGGAAGGTTGATAACCAAGGAGAAATACCTCTTAGATAATATTGTCCCTATAGGTTTTGGTAAATATTTCATGACATGCTCATGATAGGTCATAGCTAGGACAAAGTCTCAAACCTTTTCATAATAACGTAGATACACTTAAGGGACTTTCAGTAACAAGGTTAAAATTTATTCTCTGGAATCAAACTCTTTCATGCCTTAAGTTACTGTGGGAGGCCAGAAAGAAGCAAAAACCAGGAAATTGGGATTTGAATTTCGCCTTCACTGATTTCTGGCCCTGACCCTGTGGTCCAGTTGCCTATCCAGGCTCTCCTTTTTGATCTACAAAAGTGGATAAAAACATTTCTATTCAATACTATTCAACAAATGAACAATAACCATTATTATCTGTGAAAATATGGATTATTTATTGATAGAAAAAAGATCCCTGAAGTTATAAATTCTGAGGTTTCAGGTGAAGTAGACATGTACTTCTAGTTTTCCTACAAGAATAAACGGTCCCAGTCATTTGCACAAAAGCTCTGTTTCCAGATCTATTTCAGAATCAATCAGAGACTGAACTATAGGTATAAAGTTTTTGATCCTCCATCACTTTATTTTTTTTATTCACCAGAACATGTATTGGTACATTGTATACATAATGATCACATTCATCATAGATATTTTGTGCCTGTACATGATGTATCTTGGTTCCCCTCATCCCCTCCCCTCCCTTCTGTTCCCCCACCCTTCCCTATTTACAGCAGGTTTATTTCCATTTTTCCATTTTCCCCTTTCTCCTTTCTTTTCTTTTTCCCTTTCTTCTTTTCCCCCTTCTCCCTTTCTAGTTCTCCTCTCTTTTGAATATTATCTTTCTTTTATGTAGTGTCTTTTACACCTCTCCATCCTTATTTACACTTACAGTTTCTCATATCAGAGAAACAATTCAATATGTACTCATGAGTGTCTGATTTATTACCCTCAAGAGTATATTCTCAAGGTGCATCCATTTACTTACAAATGTCTCTATTTTATCCTTTTTTATGGCAGAGTGGTACTTCTTTAGCCATTCATTACTGTTGGGCATTTGGGTTGTTTCTAAGACTTTGCTGTTACAAATTGTGTTGCTATAATGTAGGCTGGTCCAACCACTGTGAGGTATAAGGTTTTTGAAATGAAGTGTATACATTTTCAAGATAATTAAGTAAATGAAAACAAGAAATAAGCTCACATGAGCTCACACCAGATTTTACCTCAAAGGAGTTTGTTCCCGTTTAGCTAAAATTGTGACTTTCAGATGTTTATGTATTTCCAAAATTTACTTAATGAATTACATCCCAGGAGGGGAGTATGGATTGAGAAGCGCTAAGCCCCGCAAGAAGAAAACTTTTCACCAAATTATTCCATGTGTAATTAATTCATAGTTGAAATGTATCTATTATATGGGCATGTTTCATGATGAACTAAGTAAAGTATTTTGGAGAATACTTACAGATCATAATGGTGGCTCGTACTGCTGGAACAATGATCTTGTCAAGGCAACAATCTTGTCCTGAATGAGAAGAGCTAAATTGTAGAGTTTTTGATTGAACCTAATTTGTTTGACTAAATTTCCTGTGTTCCCCCTTTTGTATGAGGCAGGGAAAGTCGTCACAAGAACAACCACTGGCCATTTTTGAAGTCACCATGATTTATGATTCTTCCCTCAGGTAGAGTCCGTGCAGGTTATGACAGTCAGTAATGCCGAATGACTAAATACTAATTCCCCACCATTGTCAAATCTTCAAGACGGCTTATTAAAGTCAAAATTCGTCTCTCCAGGGTGGCAAGGATGTGAAATGGAAAACATCCATAGATATTGTCTATGTTGACAAATGTATCATTTGCTCTGTAGTGGAAGAATTTGAAGTAGAAAGTAGTCAACCTGACATAAAAAGCACTTCTGAGGCAGCTGTAAGGGAATCAAATAAATTTGGAAACCAAATTAATTGTGAAAAGCTACAGGACAAGTTTGTCTCCCTCAAACTCTTTTCGTATTGACTTTAAAGCAAAAGTTCACATTAAAGAAAACAGCCAAATATGAGACACTAGTAACCTATAAAAGTCTTTTAGTGACAATTAATAGTCAATAAAAATACAATGGATAATTATTTTATTTGAAATATTTAGTTTTGGTTTCCCATAACTTACCAGAACTAGCTCTGGTTAATGTCAAAGGGGTTTTGCAGTATTAAAGTACTTTGATGAACTATTTAAGTTTGTATATAACTCACAAATTCCTACTTTTCTCTTCACCTTCTTTTGTAATTTGATTCTACTCATTTACTGTTATTGTTGACATTCACAATTACTGAAGTCCTTCTTCCCGTTAACTACTGCAGTTAATTCCTCTTCCCTAAAGTGTCTTTTGAACCCTCTACAGCAAATCCTTAGAAATAATATTATCCAAAATTGTCTGCGTTGTACACAGTGCTGTTATACTGTGTATTCTTAAGTACTTTATATTATACTTTTCAACATCTATTTCTCAATTTGTGTTCAGTTTTCATTGTATTATAGTAGAACATATCATAGTAGATTTCTTAGAAATGGAACAATTACTGGTTAAATTAGGGGTTCAGTTGTTACCCCAGGTTAATTTCTAGACATCGACAGGCTCTCTGTAATCCCTGAGAATGAGACAAAGCCTCAAATGCGAAAGTAGTGTTTGTAAGAATATTCATTATAGAAAACATAGAAGTCTTTGGTAGTGGAAATGAGGTGAAATTCTATTGTTAGAAATATCGTAAGTGTGCTTTGCACTGTGCTGAGTAAGGAATGGGAGTTACGAAAGTCAGGATAGAAAATTAAAACAGATCATGTGAGAAGAAGCCACCTACAGGCGAGATGTTTGGACAAGTTTTCTTTTAGAGCAGCGCAAAGTGCGGCACTAAATCCAGGAAAGAGGGCCTGCAGCTGGGGAGCCTGTAGGGGGCGTGTCTGTCCCCGTATTGCTAGTAGTCACATGTAACCTGTCTAGTTTCGAGATCGGGCACTGATATTTTATAAAATTCAATTTAGTTTTATGTATAAATAGATTAATAGAATCACTGAATTATTTCACCACTTTTCTGATAACTCTGATATGAATCTTCATCCAAATAAATAAGATTATGTATACCATGTGTAATATATAACCTTGTGTGTGTGTGTGTGTGTGTGTTTGTGTACCTTGAAGCATGAGTAAAGAGATACAGCCGTACTTACCATGCTATAATTTTTAAATGCTTCTATTTTCACGAGTATTTTTTTCTTTGTTTTGTTTCATGCCAATAATCAGCCTTCTTAAAACTCTGAAAGCTGAGCTAGTCTCCCCTTTCTTTATCTCCAGCAATACGTATTTGCTGCTGACTTTTTTATGGCATAACGCTAAAAACTCAAGTGACACTCTCAGATCCAGCATGACATTCTCTGCGAGTGACTCTCTTGATAGCTGAGGCAAACCTTCCTGTGGTGATGGAGGGGGAGCATTTCGAGGTGGGAAGTTACTTCCATGGCGCGGTCCCTGTCCTGATTTTCTCCTTGCCATGATGAAGCAGCGCCCAGAGAAACTGAAATTCATATCATTGCAAAGATGTGCAAAGTTGCCTGATCCTTTTCATACATTTCTTGATATAAAGAATTTAGGGACCGTGTAATTATCATCTGTAACTAAGGGACAGTCTAGTGATTTCAATAGGTTAATGTATGTAAGTAAAGTAGTTTTCACTACTTTACTTACTTTACTATGTAAGTAAAGTAGTTGTCACTGTGTCTGACATATTCTCTGTCTGAAAGCTATCCATTTCTTAGTGAATGCATTAATTAATAATCTCTTTCCTCTTTCTTTATTTTTCCACTGAGACTACCTTACTTCATTATGTAAAAATCACAAAATATAAGAAAAAGCAGGACAAATAACTTGAATAACCTGAGGCTTTGAGAATTGCTAACTATCATTATGTACATGATGGGGTAGGTGAAGGAGGTTATAAAATATCTGAACTCCTTCCAGCACGGGTGACCCTTTTCAAACCCAGATGTTTAAATGACTGCTCAAGGGGGACATGTGGGATTATAAATATGTCCCATCTGCTGCTACCTTCTGCCCGATATCAAAAGGTACAAAATCACCTATTGCACTCAGCAGGCAGGCACTGCAGTCCCCATTCCAGTCCACGGGAAAATTAAAAGGTGATCGGAAATCTTTCTTGTGGCGAAGCCTGTCAGCATTCATCCAAAGGGAATAAACGAAGGTTAAGGCAATCACTTTGGTAATGTGCTGCTGGGTAGAAGTGCTATGAGAGATATTTTGTGATTTAATTGGGAGACGTAAACCTAGAATATCATAAACAAAAACAAGAGTGCATTTAAATGTTCACCTCTAAAAACATGTTTGCAACACTTCATGGACAACGTAATTATTTGCTTCAAATAGACTTGTAGCTTCAAGTATTTTAATATGTTAGGGAGATATAAGGTTACAGTTTGAATATATAATACTAACAGTAACATTATCAATGCCAATAGTATACTGGTGTTCTGTATTTCCTCTGCTACTCACTATACTGTTTTTTTGCAACCCAGTTTTTTGTTTTTAATTATATCTTTCATACTCTTTGCACTTGGTAATTATTTCATTATGTGTTTATCTGTCGCCATCTTTCTACTTCATTAATGTTCTGCAGGATAGCAGCAAATTTTTTTTTCACTTTTTATACAAAGCACCTAGAAAAATTACTGGTGTGCATCATACATTCTATAAATAGTGTGAAATATATTAAAAACTAATAAAGATAACTTCCATCATCTATAAGTATCCCATATGAAATGTTTTAAATATACTTCACCAAATTTAAACAGACACAGAACTTCAGATATTTTAAATCACTGATTCCACCTGGAACATAAGACAATACCATGTATATTTACACATATATTAATGGGCTAAATTTTTAAAAAGACAACAGACAGCACTCACATGAAGTATATCACGACCTGAATTTACCTTTATTGAAGGAGAATCAAATTCAGATGTGACTTGGTTCTCATCAAGAAGAAATCACGATAGATAATAATTCATAGATAATTCATAGATTGATATGGAATGGGCTGGATAGTGGGCAGACACAGTAATAGATAATAGATGAATAGACTGATAACAGATAATAGACAGATGAAAAGGTAGGTAGTGGATTCGTCACAGTTTAAAGGAGAAAGATTTATTTTGGTTCACAATTTCAGCGGCTTCAGTTCCTGGTTGGCTGACTCAGGCTGAAACACCAGGGCGCGGCAACGTGGTGGGGGAGAACTGCAAGGGAGCAGGAAGCTGAGCAAGCAAGGAGCAGGCAGAAGGACACTGGCCAGAACCAGACTTAGTCCTGATGTCACACCCCATCTCCCCCTTCAGATTAGTGAGCTACTTATTGTAGACCTACTCTCAAGAGGCGTATAATGCTGGGTGAAGCTGTAGGCTCCAGGAGGCCACCTGAACGCCGCTCCTGAAAAGGCTTCATTCAGCTCCAACCCCTGTGCAGCTGACGCTTCTCGTGACATGAGCACCATCTACACGGGGCGGTGTTTCTGGTGTGAACTGCGAATGCCTGTGTATTTGATGCTTTGAATTCTTTCAATTTCACTGGACTCCACCTCCTGCAAGTTTGTACATCAGTTGTAGATTACTAGGACAAAAACTTATTGCTTCTGCTATGAAAACCATGCAATTTAGGGTTGGGTCAGCAAAAAATAAACCACAATCTTACGTGCACCTCTCATCTTGCAATTTTTTTATTGTTGTTTCCTGTAATAGAATGAACTCAAAAAAGTATTTCAGCACTTTAGTCTCAAAACTGACAGTGTAAGCTGGCAAAGTGAAAAATGTTAAGGATAAAATGAACTCTGAACTCTGTCACCTTTTCATACAAGCAATTTAGTAATTGCTTTGGCCTTAACCCACCAAAGTAACCCACCAAATGTGTTACTTAACTATAAATCAAATAGTATGATTTAGACAATTAATTTCAGTGAAATAATTAGACTTATAAATTATCTGATTGAAGTATACCGTATTACATTTATCAGTGTATGAAGGGATAACATAAATTTTCTAGCTCACTCCTTTATTTTATAGGTTAATAAACAGAGGGGTAGGGATTAATTATCATCCAGTCTTCAGACAATATTTATGCAGACTCTGTCATATAGGAGGCAGCTTGCTGGGTGTAAAGAACAAACTAGACGAGCAAAGAAAAACTGTGACTTGACCATGCAGCTTAAAGTTTTGAGGGGAGGGTAGTAAAAGAACAAACTAAAAACAAAAATACTCTCAAATAATAGAAGACAGGAAAATAATTAGAGATCTTGACACAATAGAATCAGTCAAATCAAGATAAGGGCAGGCAAAGGATCTAGTAGGGTGACACGTAGGGAAAGTCTTTTTAAGACCCATAAAAGAAGAAGAAAAATTCACCGATGAGCAGTGCAGAAACCATTCCAGATAATGAGGGAGCTTGTCATGTCAACGAATTGAAGGATGATCCGTAGAGCTATGTGGGGAGTTGAATGACATGGGGATGTGTAAGATGACGTGCCAAACCTTACAAAATATTGGAGAGTATGGGAGAAGACTGGACTGAGATTCCATTCTAATTGTGACGGGGAGTCATTTAAAATGCTGAAACATGAAGGGGAGCAGGAAAGCAATAATCTGGTCCAAAGGAAATAAAACTTTCCGGAAGGCAGATATCTACTTGATTGCTGTGAATATAGGGTCAGTGATGAAGATCAGGAATAAAGGTTATATTGGGAAAGACAAGATCAAGAATTTCTGCAGTTACCCGGGTATTCAGGCAAAAATTTCAAATGACATTTTCATTCATTTTTGTAGGCTTACTATGCATTTCAATATATGTTGTTATATCTCAACAGTCCTTCTTTCAAATGAGACACATTTTCCTTATTATGCAGAATTTTCTTTTATTTATATTTAGTGATGAAAGCAAGATTATAATTTATTTGCTTCTAAATAAATATATATGCTATATATATAATTCTAAGTTATACTTTCAATAGAATTTTAATTCTATATTTTCACATTTTTTTTCTTTCCATATTTTAAATACCTGAGGCCATCACATTCCAGTCCCCTTCTGGTTTAAAATTAGCTTAGTGACATTGCTACAGTGTTTAAAATAATTTTTTTCTCTGATTGATTTTGAAGTTTTGTTTTTGTCTTTGTATTTTTGCAGTTTGACTATAACATACTACTCAGTTTAACATTCTGAGTATTTCCTGAACACGTGGATGGATTTATTTCATGAGATAGAAAAATTCATCAGCCAATTTTCTTTCAAATATTGCTTCAGTTTTACTTGTTTCCTCTTTCCTGCTTGGACTTCAGCTATGTTTTATATCCTTTCACTAAGTTCAGTATATCTTTTATGCTCATAGACTTTCCATTTCTTTTTTCAAGTTTATGCTTAAATTGGAACATTTCTTATTAAATTGTCTAAGAGTTATTAATTCTGTTCTTTTTGTTCCATTCAGAAAAATGGTAACATCATCAAAAGATGCCTCAAGTTAAGATTTTGTAGAAAATTATTTTTTACGATTTACAAATCTTGGTTGAAATGTTCCCCATTATCTATTTCTGTTTTTTAAGTATTTATTTTTTCTATACTCATTCGAATTTCAGCAAGACATTTATACAATAACTATTACTGGAGGAGAGAGGCTAACTAGGGGACAAACATTTCACATACTGTACTCATGAACATATGCTCATTTAATTGGATACTACTGGGTGGAAGCCTGTAACTATCAGTGATTCTCAATTCTACAGGCCAGTCAGAATCACCTGGGTTAGGAGAAGAGACTGTTTTAAAAATCACAGCACTTGGCAATCATGCCACATTAATTACATCGGGTATTTTAGATAAGGCAAAGGCATTAGTATTTTTTAAGCTGTTGTTTTAAATCTTTCTCTGGTGAAATACATTGACTTAATTACTCTTTCGTTTTCCTTGTTGCTTCTCCTGCACATTTCACCTTATAATGTTTTCTTTGGATCTTTAAGACAAACGTAATAAAATCAAGTAGATGATGAAATTGACCAATCCTTAGAAAATATCCATAAGCATGAGATATGTTTGAGAAGAGTTATACATACATTCATACGAGTAATAAAGAGAATGCTATTAACATTATTTTCCACAAAAATGTACTACATCAAAAATATTTCTAGAGGATTTGGTAAAGAGAGATAAAAAAACAATAAAAATTGAAATGAGAAAAATTAAACTTGAATGTATGAGTCTATTTTGTGTTACTGTAATGAAGTACCAAGTCAGACTAATTTTAAAAGATAAAAGGGTTTACTTAGCTCACAATTTTGGAGACTGACAGTCCAAACAGCATGCTATCTCTGGCAATGGACCATTGGCACATGGTAGGAGTGAAAAACCAGTGTTTAATAGAGCCATCACAACAAGACAGAAAAACAGGCTGAGATCAAAATCCCACAATCCCTTCCTACATTAGGTCTGTAATTAATGAAAGTACCACCCAAGTAGGCCCCACCTCTTAAAGTTTCTACACGATCACTGAACCACTAAGGACCAAGCTTCCAGTTCATGGCCAATTTTTCAGGGACACATGTAACAATATTCAAAACATAACACTGATGACATTAAAAATAGTATTAACTTCTTTCAAACTAGTTTTTAAAACAACACTTAATGAAATAAGAAACAGGATTTTTAGACTTCTGGAATATATTGAGAGAGTCTGCCATTACAAATGGCCTCGCTATCATGAATTAATGATCTCTACGCAAAATAATTAAGTTTATGTTTAAAAATCATGAGTATCCTTCATCTTTCATTGGCATGCAACCCTATTTTAGAATGCTTAACTGAAAGATTTGTTGACCATTACTCTGTGACAACATGTTTTCTTTATTTTTCATGCTATTTTTCTAACTAGTCTGTTTAAATTTTCATTCCTTGCTTAACTCCATTATTAGGCCTTAATATTTATTTATTTATTTTTTTAACTTTCAAAGGTGCAATTGTCTTCTTACTCTGTATCTTTTTGCTGTAATCTCACAGCTTCATGTCTCTTTCATGGCCCATAATTTATAAATTAATTTCTTCATTCTATGGACTTTCTCTGTTTTTAACCTATGTATTCAAATGCACATTTTACAGCCATTCCAAAATGTTTCAAGTGAAAGCCAAATTAATATATCAAAAATTAGAGTTACGGATCTTCACTGCAAACCTGTGAATCATACTCCAAATTTGTGTAATGTAGCCTATTTTCAGATTCCTTAATCTCTGAAGGTTGACATCTATGAATGCAGCCAAAACCCAACATTTAATCATTGACCTTTTCCCCAGAGTAAATCAGTACTTGATTTCTAACCCTATGCCAATGATTTTTTAGAGCTTTCTATATCTATGCTACACATAATATAGTATATAATGAGTAATCATACAGTTCCATGCCAGTCTAATCAATACTGAGATTTTTACTAGTTTAAATTTTCCACAAAAGCATAGACTGTGTTAGTCTTTGCTAAATATTGTACTCCCAGTATATAGCACAGTTTTGGGATATGATAATGCTTTATACTTAATGTTACAATGAACTAATTGTGCAGGCAATTAAAAAATAGACATTTTGTAAGAAAAAATCTCAAATAATTTTTACGATTATGTAAATTTGTACAAATTTACTTTTAGTCACATCTTTCCTAAGTCAATTAGTTTTGAAATATAGCTACACTTCGTGTAATCACTAATACATATTTTTCTAGTTAAGTAAGCTCATATTTACTGCACTTATGTGGACAAATACACTAATTCAATGTATTATTCTCTCTAAGTATTTTGATGTAACAACAGATGCTGACTGGCTGTGCTTAGACATGCTATACATTGTCTTTAAAGTTAAAGACATTTAATAAAATCTTTCTAAATGTATACATAAATAAAAGAAAAAAATGAATATGTTTCAGCAATATAGATGATAAAATATACACCCAATTTCTGATCTGATTACTCTCCTATACATTATCTTTGAATATTTTCAATTAGTATTACCTCAGCTCGTAACTTTAGAGAGGTTGACACATTTTTATCAAATTATTTCCTTGTCTATCTTAGGATGATTTTGTACCCTGTATGTTTGTAAGTAAATATTAATTTAAGTATATATGTTAATATGATAGAAAGTGGAATGATGATCACAGAGGCTTGGGTGATTAGAGGGATGGGAGAGATAAGGAAATGTCATCCGAAATATATATAATTATATCTAGAGAGAAGCAATATTAAAATGTGTGCATAATAGGCAAAAATATAGTGAGAGAAAATAGATTAATGACTGCTGGCAGCCAGAGGTTGGAAGTGGAGAGAAAAAGTGGGTGGAGGACAAAGCAGGAATGAGTAATAACTGCGATGAAATGTTTTTATATCATGAACATGATCTTAAATTGATTATGGTAGTAACTTCACAACTCAATGAGTATATTAAGAACTACTGTACAGTACATCTTAAATACAGAATCGAATACTTTAAACGGGTAATTTATTGATCAGCTAACTATATCCCAATAAAACTTTCTTAAAGTAGAAAAAAGGTGAAATTGAACTAATTTAGCCATTGGATAACATACTAGAACTTAATAATGTGAATGTTTATACTTGGAAATATTTGTTTCATGTGTTGATGTTGTCATGGAAACCTAGAACTGGACAGTAAGGTGGTAAAAGAAGATTTTAGTCGAGGATTGTTCTCAGAGGGGAAAAGAGAACTCAGGGTAGAACTGGGCTGAATTTGGCTTATAACAAGAAACGAGGAGATTGATAACCAAAGAGAAAGCTGCAGTTAAATGGGTGCAGAAGTACTAGAAAAAGACTTTTGGGGTAAAGAGGCTCCTTGGGTGATCAGACAGCGCTTAGAGGATGCCTAAGAATGACGGATTTGATTAGACGTAGAAGGTGAAGGATGATTTTAAGCTGACAATAGAAGAAGGCTTGCTATCATAGTCTCAGGGAGGATGGACACAGAAGTTCGAAGTGAGGCCAAGAGGACCCATGAAGCCTAACTGACATTACATCAGCTTTGTTAGCAATGTCAAGGGTGGAAAGTGTAGAATTGTAGGATTCTGAGCAAGTTGACATCTTAAAACAAGAAATACATAGTGTTATGATCTTTTAAATTTACTGCTAGATTATTCCATCACTAAGATTATGGTTCATTTCATGATGTCGGAAACACATGTTTTTTGTTTTTTGTTTTTTCAGAAGAAAAACTCAGATCAGTGGGAGGTAAGATTTTTTTTTAAAGAAAGAATAAAACCTACATTTCTTACTTTTTGATAGTTATCATACAAGACAGAATTAGGATATTGGAATATTTTTGCTGTTGTTTTTATTGCATTGTTTGAGTGGTAGAGTGACAGCGCCTGTACTAGCAGGATAAACCATGTGTTTCGATGAAAAAGCATGTTTAGTTGCTAAAAATGAGACCAACTTTCAACACTCTGTATGAATAACTGTTTAGTAGACGCTTCCTTGACTCAGAGATTCAATTTCATGCTTAATTCCATCCCATTACCTGAGTGCCAATCTTTCTCTAGCTCCACACAACCAAGCGCTGACTAGTTGTTGCAAAGCCAATTCAGTGCTGGAAACCAGATTGTCTTTCGGTTAAGTGCCTGCGGTGCTCTCGCACTGACAAAGGGCTCTGCTCCTCGGAGCAGCCACAGTCCAGCGGGGTGGACTCCAGGACTGACTTTGGTTGGCACTAACGGGTGACACACAAACTTTGTTAGACTGTGCATCCTGGAGGCAGCAGTCAAGCCAAGTGTTTTATGAGCAGTGTGAGGTAGATCATGAGTCATCACATATTCCACTTGGCTGCAACAAAATTGGAAATATCTGTATTTCAGAGTCTGTGATCTTTTAATCCAGCTTCTTGTGACAAATATTTAATCCGTTCTGCTTGCCGTTGGTTAATACTTTAATGGGCAATCTGTGTAGGAAAGTCAATGACTAAGTATTTCTTATTATTAGTTGTGCACTAATATCTTTTATAAAAAAGAGAGAAATAAAGAGAACAAGGACAAAGGTCAAATTAGATAAATAAGAATGTTTTTATTTGTTTGGTCTTTCAGGTTGATGGTTCTGCCCTTATTTGATTATTCACCAAGTTGCACCTGCTCCCCACTTGCAGCTTAGTGCTTCCCTTTGCCGCTCACAGCACTCACTGGCACTCCACACACTCCCCCAGAACTTTGATGTCAAAACAAAGCCACATGCCTCATACCTGGAAGTCTAGCAAATGTCTAAGTGGACTCATAAAGGCAGCTGAATATCAAAGGCGAAAATAAGTGCCCGACACACTATCCCAAATCCCTGGCTTATTTGACTTGAAGTCAAAAGATTTTCTTTAATTTTTAGACTTCATGGATTAACCACTGTTAGGGGATGCCATTGTCAGAAGAAGATTAAGGAACTGAACTGCATTCAATCATGTTCAAAAAATTTGGCTGATTGAATAAAAGCAGCAAGGGGTAACGCTGGTGTGCCTCCGAGCCTTTGGAGGAAGTCTGTAGCAATCGGGACAGAGGGAAATCCAGTTTGGGTTGATATGCTGCCCAGTAAGAAATGCATAGTGAAACAAGAATTAAGCTGAGTTTTTGTCCTTTCCAGGTCTTTAGTTTTGCTGAGGTTTTAGAAATTGAGGGTCTGTGCATATGTTGACTCCGTAGAGTTTGCAGAGTAGTAGTGAATATGTTCATGGTAAACTCAAGGATGCAATATATAGGTAAAACCACAAGTAAAGAAAGATCCTCACATGAGAATGTGTTTTGCTTACATGTTCAGTTTTCCCAAATTGCTATGTGAAACTGCAACTTATGAAGGTCTTTGAGAGAACATTTTGTCCAAGGGGACAACCTTATGCAGTACAACTACACTGGAGAAATAACTGCCTAATGACAACAAGCTCCGAGGCTTTCCTCTCAGTGAATAAATCACTACTCAATATATTGCACTTAAGCACAACTTGTCCAGTTCATAATGGAAAATAGTTTTTCTTCTTTCAGACTTATGTTCATAAAATCAAGAGTAAAGCAAAAATAGGCTTACCACATTGGAAAAACTATTGGAACTAGTAACGTGCACGTCATTCTAGCCTTTCTTCTTTCTGTGTATTTCCTTGATTATGTGAGTACATTCTGAGTATTTAAAATGATGTGTCTTTACTACTTCACTGTTTTATTTAATAAATTGTTTCAGCAATATTTAAATACCCTAGAGGATAATTTTTGATCTATGTTATATCAAATGTCTGAAAGGCTATTCTTATTATATAGGTTTTACCAGTTCTCTAATATAAAATATTGACTTTCCCCTATTTTTCAATATAATGAATGTTAATATTTACTAGACAGCAATGTTCCATAAAGGATTATCAGGCATAGAAGCATATTCTTTAAAATTTAGGTAGGTCAATACCCTCCAAGTAATCATACACTAAGCATGAGATAATCGTACAATGGATTCTCATTTTGCTACTTTTTGTAGGAATATTAGCGAGTATTTCTTTGTCAATGAATCGTGTAAATTCGCCTCTCCGTGACTTGGTTTTCTCATCTATAAATGAAGAAAATAAGAGAATTTGTTAGTGTCACTTGCTTGATAGTATCGAAGAAGAGTAAGGTTACTTAGCTGTTATTTTGATTTTAGAATTAATGTGCAGATTTTCTAAATTCCTAACTCCTTCTTAAGCCTTTAAATTCAACCTCCAATTTTTGTTATTCTACTTAAAATGTTTTCATGATGTTATAAAGTAACCTTTGAATAATGTGTGATACCATTAATATGGCTAAACATTTAAAATTAAATGTGTATCATTATATTTCATTTTTAATCCTTTAATTATCTTACTCCAACTAATTACATGTACTTAGGCAGTTATCAAGGATTTATGATAAATTTATAAGTGAGGTTAAACGTGATATTAGAAACATAGAATTATGTGTAAACAGCATAATTGTAAGTTAAAACAAAAATCTAAACAGATTAGTAAACAACAATATTAAAATTATAATTATGGGATATTACTTTAAATTTATAATACAATTTTCCTAAAATGACTATGAACTTACCTACTATCCATAGATTTTTCTCTCAGGAAAATAATAAAACGTTTGATTTTGTTAATTATCTCCATATTTGATTCTAAATCTTCCTGGTTTGCAATTTAGTCATCCTAACTAAACAATTATATTTGGAGTCATCACACTCGAAGTAATATATTAGTTCCCTACTCACTCTGTCATTTATACCTCAAAGTAGACTTGCCATGTCAATGGAGTCAAAGTCCTTTGGAATCCATCTGGCTTCTGTTCAGAGACTTTTCTCTTATTCTTGGCAGACAAAGAGTTGGATCAGAAAATGACAAGATAGCACTCCTTAAACTTGGTCTTCTCAGTTGACCCCTGACCAAATCCCTCCCAGACCAAATTGCCCTTATTTGTCAGCTAAAACAAACACCACCTTGTCCCTCAAACAGAGAAAACGTCAAATTACTTCTTTAAACTCATTCTGGCAAAACAGATAGTCACTCTACTTGTATTACAAAGTTGAACCATTTTTAAATATTAATAGCTTTTCACATTTCATTACTTGTAAAATGTTGCCTATTTCATCAAAACTTTTGAGTAGTCTTTTTCAGTAAATCATTGACAAAATGATTTGAGCTTCACGTACATCATTTATTATTATATAAGAAGCACACAATTAATTCAGTGGGTGAAGTATATAATACTGAATAAATGATGTTGAAACTAATGCTAATCACTTTGAAAAAGTGTTGTCAGATTGCATTGCTATCTAAGAATATATTACTAGTTTTCAAGTGACTACAAAAGACTAAATGCAAAATTTTAAAATGAAATGACTAGAAAATATATCTGTGAATAATTATACTCCTCTCAGGTTTATGATACTTTTCTATATATAAAAGCAAAAGGAAGGATATAAAAGTTAAGGCTGATGGTTCTGTGTATATAAAATTTTACAAACAGCAGTAATCAATTGCTTGCATATCGATTACTAAAATCAGTAAAAGTAAATACCAAGCAAATGTATGGATACATAAGTATCTGCTCAGTCATCTGATGGTGTATCCTATCATTTTATTTATTCCCATTCCATTGTTAAGGTTTCCATCAAGATGTAGTATGAATTTAAATATTCAGGGTATTAAGCCTTATGTTCTTTTTTTTTCAAATTAGTTTTGTTAATCTTAACTTTCAATAATTTGGATGATTTTTACACAGAAAATTATTTGTCAATTTCACGGTATTTTGGAGATTTTGATAGTAAACGCTACACTGTGATTTGATTATTTCAAGTGGGTCTGCTGAACCTCAATTGATTAATGTACACATTTTTGAGATTTTTTTTTTAAATTATAAGACTCGTTGACATCTTTCATAGGTTAATCTCTCTCTCGAGTGTACTAGTCCTAAAGTTGAAGATGCCAAAATAAATTTCCTTCTACTCATTGGTGCCTAACAAGCTGTATTATTTTATATCTTTTCTTAAAATGTTTTTTACCAAGAACATGTATTGGTACCTTGTATACTTAATGATCACATTTATCATGGTTATTTTGTACCTGTACATGATGTATCTTGGTCCTCCCTTCCTCTCCCTTCTGTTCTCCCTTCCTTATTTACAGCAGGTTTATTTACATTTTCCACTTTTCCCCTTTGCCCTTTCTTTCCCTTTTCCCTTCCTTCTTTTCCCCCTTCTCCCTTTCTAGTTCTCCTCTCTTTTCAATATTTTCTTTCTTTTAGCTATTATACCTCTTTGTCTATATGTATTCTTATGGTTTTTCATATCACAAAAACAATTTGATGTGTACTCGTGAGTGACTGATTTATTTCACTTAAGAGTAGGACTCACGGTGCATCCATTTACCTACAAATGACTCTAGTTTATCCTTTTTTATGGCAGAGTAGTACTCCATTGTGTAGAAAAACCACATCTTCTTTAGCCATTCCTTAGTTGTTGGGCATTTGGGTTGTTTCTAAGACTTAGCTATTACAAACTATGTTGCTATTAACATGGTTGTGCATATATCTCTATGGTATGAGGGTTTTCAATTCTTCCGGGAGGATACCAAGCAGAGGAATAGCTGGGTCAAATGGAACCTCTAGTTTTAGTTTTTTGAGGAGTCTCCATACTGATTTTCATAGTAGTTCCGCTAGTCTACATTCTCACCAACAGTGGAGGAGGGTTCCCCTGCAGCTCCGCCAGCACTTGCTTTTGGCTGATTTCTTGATAATAGCTATTCTTTCTGGAGTGAGATGGAATCTTAGCATTGTTTTGATTTACATCTCTCAAATGACCAGTAATGTTGAAAACTTCTTCATATGTTTATTTGCTATTTTTATTTCTTCTTCTGAGAAATGTTTATTCATTTCAGATGCCCATTTTTGGATGGGATCTTTAAATTTGGGGTGTTTGATTTTTTTTGAGTTCTTTATATATTCTAGATGTTAGACCTTTGTCTGAGGGACAGCTGGCAAAGATTTTTTCCCAGTCTGTGGATTTTCTTAACTCCACAGGAGATATAGACCGCCTATTCCTAATTTCTGTAGAGTTTTTATCATAAATGGGTGTTGGATTTTGACAAATGCTTTTTCTGCATCTATTGAGATGATTATGTGATTTTTGTCTTTGACTCTGTTGATATGGTGTATTACATATATTGATTTGCATATGTTGAATCATCCCTGCATCCCTGGGATGAATCCTACTTGGTCGTAGTGTATAATCTTCTTGATAATTCATTGTATTCTTTTTGCTAGTATCTTGTCGAGAACTTTTGCATCTATGTTCATTAGAGATATTGGCCTGTAGTTCTCTTTTTCAGTTGGATCCTTTTATGGTTGTAGTGTCAGGGTAATGCTTGCTTCCAGGAATGATTTTGGAAGTACTCTTTCCTTTTCAATTTCATTAAATACTTTGAGATATAGTGTTATTAGATCATCTCTGAATTTCTTGTAGAATTCAAAAACCATCAGGACCTGCACTTTTCTTTGTTGGTAGAAGCAAAGAAAATTTCAATTTCAATGGCTGATATTGGGTTATTTAGTACTCTTATGTCTTCTTGAATCAGTTTTCTTGGTTCATATGTTTCTAAGAATCTGTCCATTTCTTAAGTGTTTTCCATCTTGTTTGAGTAGAGGTTCTTGAAGTAGGTGCTGATGATCCTTTGGATTTCTGTAGTGTTGATTGTGACTTCACCCCTTTCATTTTTTATTGCATGGATTTGAGTAATTTCTTTCATTTTTTTGATAAGAATGGATAGGGGTTTGTCTATTTTATTTACTCTTTCAAAGAACCAACTCTTTGATTCATTGATTCTTTATATTGTTTTCTTAGTCTCAATTGCATTTATTTCATCTCTGATCTTAATCATTTCCTCTCTCATACAAGCTTTGGGTTTGATTTGTTCCTCTTATTCTAGACGTTTGAGGTTCAACATTAAGTTGTTTATTTGAGCTGGTTCTGTTTTCCTGATGTGGGATTTCAATGCAATGAATTTCCCTTGAATCATTGTTTTCATTGTATATCATAGGTTCTGGTATATTTTATCATCATTATCATTTAACTATACAAATTGCTTAATTTCTTCTTTAATTTCTTCTGTGACCCAGCTGCTGTTCAGGAGGATGTTATTTAGTTTCCATGAGTTTATGTGGTTTTTTGATTTCTGTCACCATTGAATTCCAGTTTCATCACACTATGGTCCCACAGTATGCGTGGGATAATTTCAGTTCCCTTACATTTACTTAAACATGCATTATGAGCCAGTCTGTGGTCTATTTTGGAGAACATCCTATATGCAGCTGAGAAGAATGTATTCTGCTGTCATGGGGTGGAATACTCTGTAGACATCTGCTAAGTCCATTTGTTCACAGAGTTGATTCAGTTCTGATATTTCTTTGTTAATTTTCTGTCTAGTTGATCTGTCTATTTGTGACAGTGGGATATTGAAGTCTCCAATTATAATTGTGTTAGTGTTTATTTGATCTTTCATGTTCCTTAGTATTTGTTTTATGTAGTTAGGTGCACTGATATTTGGTGCATAAGTATTAATGATTGTTATTTCTTCCTCTTCGAGTTTTCCGTTAAGAAGTATGTAATGGCCTTCTTTGTCCCTCTTAATCAGTCTTGGTTAGTTGTTCCCTTTGTCTGAGACTAGGATAGCTACCCCTGCTTTTTTCTGGGTTCCTGCATGAAATACTGCTTTTTTCTGGGTTCTGCATGAAATACTGCTTTCCATCCTTTGATTTTCAGTCTATGGGTTTTCTTTTGGGTTAAATGTGTCTCTTGTATGCAGCATATTGATGGATCTTGCTTCTTGATCCATTCTGCTACTCTGTTTCTTTTGATTGGTGAGTTGAGCCCATTTACATTGATGGTTACAGCTGTTATGTATTGACTCATCTTTCTCATAGATCTTTTCTGTTGTTGGTTCTGTATTTCACTTCAGTTTAACTGCTTGTCTTGCCTGGTGGATTCTTTTTATTTGTGTCTTTGTAATTATAGTTTCCTTTTCCTTTTATAGGATATCCTTCAGAATATTTTGTAGAGGTGGTTTGGAGGTCATAAATTTCTTCAATTGTTCTTTGTCGTGGAAGTATCTTATTTCATTGTTAATTTGAAAGATAGTTTGGTTGGGTACATTAATCTGGGTTGGAGATTGTTTTCTTTTAAGGTTGAAATATTTTCCTGCAGGCTCTCCTTGATTTAAGGGTTTGTGTTGAGAAGTCTGCTGTGATTCTGATGGGTTTACCTTTATAAGTGATTTGGTTTTTTTGTTGTTTGTTTTGTTTGTTTGTTTTGTTTTTTTCCTCTAACAATTTTCAGTATTCTGTTCTTTTGTTGAATTTCTGGAATCTTGATTATTATATGTTTTGGAGCAGATTTGTTTTGTTCATGAGTAATTGGGCTTCTATATGCCTCACTTATCTGTATATCAAGTTCTCTTCTCGTGCTTGGGAAGTTTTCTGTCATTACTTCTGTAAATACTCTTTTTTGATACCCTTGCACTGTCTCCTGATTTTTTATTCACTCCAAACACTCTTACAGTGTTCTTCTTTGGATCATCTTCTGTAAATACTCTTTTTTTGAATACCCTTGCACAGTCTCCTGATTTTTCATTCAGTCCAAATACTCTTATATTGTTCTTCTTTGGATCATCTTGTAGCTGTTGTAGTGATTTTTTCATAGTCTCTAACTATTTTTATGAGGTCTTTCTTTTTATTTAATTTAATTAATTTATTTATTTTTTGAGATTTTTCTTTTCATTGTCACTAATTGCCAACCTGTCTTCTAGGGCTGAGATTCTATCTTCTCCTTCATTCAATCTACTGCACATACTTTCAAGGAAGTTTTTGATTTCTTGGATATCTGTTTGGATCTGTTTCATGGGTTCCATTTCTTTACTGAGTTGAATATTCAAGTTTGCCATCATTTTTCTAAGCTCCTCTAATTTTTATCTATGTCTACTCTGAATTCACTAAGCAGGGTTTTCATTATAGTTATCATCTCTTTTTTTTAACTTGGGCAATTATTTCTAGTCTGATATTCTCTATAGCCTCCCCTATCTATTTTATAACTTCTGCTGCTATCATTTCTGAAAGTTTGGTTGGGTGCCTTCTGATTTCCTCTATTATATTGTCCTCTGGATTTGTTCTGGGGTGGGCTGGGGATCTGGGGTTGTGTCTTGTCATTTCCTTTGCACATATATACATATTTCCCCCTTTTAGTTTGTGCTCTGTGTTGATTTTATACTTTCTTTATGGGAAGTTACTTTAAGACAAGTATCAATACTTTCCTAGGAAAAGTCATTTCTTAAATTGTTTTCAAGGTATATGTGGTTCTTGATTCTTGTGTCCTTTGTGTCTTCAGAATGTTCTTCAGTGGCATGGGTATAGTTGGCTCTACTTGGTATTGATGACTTGCAAAAGGGAAGAAAAGAAAAAAAGGAGAGAAAAAAAAAAAGCATGAGACAGAACCAGTAGTGTCTTCAATCCTAGATCTATCCCATGTTGCTGGATTTTGACCTTGTCATGCACAGGTAGGGCCCACACAGTCTGGGGCAAAGGATGCACAAACCTGGGCAGCACAGGCAGTCCGGCATCCCCTGATGAGGTCTTCAGTCTATTTTATATCTTACAAAATCTATATAAAATTAACTTTTTTCACAACTTCTTTTGTGTTGTCATACTACAGCCAGTAATTTCTTGCTAAAATATTATTCTAAGAAACTACACTTCTATTTCTAGTCTCTCCTATTTATCCTTTACCTTTAAGACAGTTTTGTATATTTTCCTAATTCTTCATTATTTGCCTATTCAAATCCAACATATTAAAGAGCCTTATCCTATAGAATTCCTGGGTAAATCTGGCTTTTATGATTTGTCTTTTCATAAAATATTTTTCAGTTTTTTTTTTCTTTTTACTTCTGAGTGAATGCTAAATGATGTAAGTTAGTGAATAACTCAATGTTAATCTCAAGTGACAAAAATATGAGCTGTGAATATTTAACTGTCTCTCTGGATATGTAAATTGTTCTTGCAATGCTAACCGTAGAAATTATTGAATTTATTTTGTTATTGTTTTCTTTTACAAGGAGGTGAATATTTTAAAATTTAATTTGAATAAAATTTCAACCTCAAAATCTTTTTCAATCCTCCCACACAGTGTTTACATAGAATGTTTTTGGTCTATATGATCACTAATATAAGTAGATTTGTAAGTGTCTGAATAACATAACATGACTGAATTTTCACTAAGATAAACTTTGGCATTTTTCCTGGTTGTATTGAAATATTAAAATTTAGATGCAACGTATGTCAGTATTTTGATGATTTTGCATTGTAATTGGGTGAGAAAATAAATATAGTAAACCAGTATTTTAGAATAGGATAAATGTTCTGGAAAATAAACTACTAAGCAAGTTAAGGTACTTCCAACTGTGCTGAGTATTAGCTTCACAAAATATTTTTTCAGTATTCATTTATTAAAGCCTTGAGAAATGTCCTTTCCCAATTCTCTGAGACAATATGACATGTTAATTAATTCACCTACCTACCCTTTTAAATATAAGCAGAGGCTTTGTGTCACTTGCTATTGCTAAATCAATGAATAAAATTTTCTTCCAACGGTCTTAGGAGATGTCAGTGTGATAAGGAAGACAGACATTAAATACTTTTTTTTTTTAATTTTTAATTTTTACCAAGAACATGTAATGGTACATTGTATACATAATGATCATAATCAACATGATTATTTTGTACCTGTACATGATACATCTTGGTTTCCCCCCCTCCCCCCTGCCCCTCCCCTCCCTTCCATTCACCCACCCCTCCCTATTTGCAACAAGTGTAGTTACACTTTACTATTTTTTCCCCTTTCATCTTACTTTTCTTTTAAACTTCTTCTTTATTCCCCTTTTCCCTATCTAGTTCTCTTCTCTTTTGAATACTATCTCTCTCTCTTTTTTTTAAACATAATATCTATTCTACCCCTTTGTCCTTATTTACACTTATGGTTTCTCATATCAGAGAAACAATTCGATGTGTATTGAACTAAAATATAATGTTTTATGTGTCGATAATAGTATTGAAGGGGGTCTGTGATACATCTGGCGAATCTGAGAAGCCACATTAGTAGATGAATTAGAACATAGCCTGAAGACTGATAGGATTAAGGTAGTAAGAGAGAAAAAGTGAACTCATACAAGCTTTATTCCTTCTAAGCCTATTTTGAAAAGCAACCCCTTCACAAGTCTTTTGGTGAATCCAGTATTCCTCATTCATTCATTTTGTGCTTAGAAAGCACTTGAGTCCACATGCTCTACAATAGAACATATTTAGATATATTGTAATTACCAATTTGTATTATTGTTTTCTGATAGACAGTATGCTTTACGAGGCGAGAACTGTAGCATATTGACTGTAAAAATGCAGTCCGTTTGCCCTGAACTGAACCAGAGAACTGGTAGTCCCTAAAGGTTGTAGTGAAACAACACCAATCATTTCACCCTCGTTGTTAACAAACACTGATGCCAAAATTAACATCTGCCTGTAGAAATTCCAACTAAATCAATTAGCTTCCTAGAATTAATGGAAAAAACAATTTGTATTTATTATCTCTAATTATACGTTTTTACTAAAAATGGACCTCACGCCTGTAAAAGTTGATATTCTGGATCAGAACATTTGTAGAACTGGCAACTTTGATTTTTCTGCATTCTAAATGTAATGGACAATCTGATGAACACAGATCTGATGGTGTCAAAACCATTTTGTTTCTTCAACTAGCAACATGCACAAAAACATGGAAGATGAAATAATTTCATACTTTAAGTGAATACAAAGTTGCACCAAAGCTGAAACATTTATAACTTAATTAAAACTATTTCCTGAGTTGAAATACTTTTAATCATAATATCTTAAATATATTATTGGCTTATTATTTATCATCCCCCTGGAATTTAAATTCAAAGATCCAAGACACAATCTAGGATTAATAAAGAAATGAATTTATTTCAAATATCTATTTGTAATGAAGCAAAATAGTTTGCTTTTGCAAATAACTGTGTCTTAAGTTCTATTTCCTATGAATGAAAAAAAAATACATTTTACTCTCTTCAAGAAAAAAATCTATTACATGCATCTTCTTCACCTTTCCCTTTAAGTCTCCTGATAATCAGCTTCAAAGGGCAGAATTTGGCTGTGATTAGTCTCCTTTATGTGGATCTTGTAAAGTACTACCAAATAAATATTTATTAAATCAAACTTTAGGAAAAAAGATACAAGAAAATTGGCTTGAGCTGGAGAATAAAATGTTCTGTCTCCTGACACATACTCTAGGAAAAAAATAATTATTTATGCTGCAGAATAATGGAGAACTAATGCTTAGAAACGTCTCATTATTGCTACCATTGTAATCTTCAGTCAGTACAAAAGAGAAAAGAAGCAGAATTTCACAGTTTTTAATAGATCTTTGGTAACATTTCCTGAACCATCTCGATTAAATTCTGCCTGAATAACACCTAGAGGTATATTTTTGAATCCTCTCTTCATTGATTTCTGGGACTTTGATTTATTTCTTGGGTCAGATCATCTTTCTTTCCATTCTGGTGATAGGTCCCTTCATGTGTGTAAACCATACAACTCAGTAGAAAATAGAAAAGTACGCACATCTTTTAAGAATAGCAAAGATTTTTACTTGGTTTAAAAAAATTAGTTCTTGAAATATTCCAGTTTCTTATTTTTTACTTCTATCTTGCTCATTTGTGTACCTTCTATGAATTACAATAGCTGTACTTATGATATTGGTGATTAAAGTTATGTCCTTTTACCCTAATTCCCATTACATTTAACCCATCATATTTATCAGTGTTAGAAATATTGATGCATGAAGTAGACTACCTCAAGTGGTTGTTTAGTTTCTTATAGTCTTACTACCTAGAAAAATTAGAAATTTATTTGTAATTCTCCAGGTTAGTAAAAAAGTAAGCTGTCTTGGAGGAAGCAATAATTTATTTTTTTCATTCTGTCTTTAGAAATAAAAGGAGAGTTTTTTTTAAATTAATGAGTCATTTTCCATTTGTACTGGCAAGTCAAAAGTACGATTCAGCTATTTGCCAAATTACAGGGTTTTTTTTTTCCCCCAAAGTCCATTACTTGGGGCATTTCCTACAGTTCCCTTTTACTTTTTCTCTGGCATCAAATTGTAACCACAAAATTATACAGTAAGTGGAGAGGAGAAGGATGTTCAAAAATAAGTAATACTGGAAATGCCTACTTCACAAAATAAAAATAAGCCCATACATTGACTACATTTGTTCCAGCACTTAATCTTTCATAAGCCATCCATGATCGTTTTTCCTTTTCTGAATTTTTTTATGAACGCAGACATTTCAGAGGGGAAAATTGGCATCTTTGTAAATCTATAATCACAAATCAAGCTGTGCTGTGGGAAGTCAGAGAGGATGATTTAAAGCTTGGGATAGGAAATAGTATCATGTGGTCAGAGGCATCCAATAAAAATTGTGTATGTATATGCATATTCTTAAATTTAAATGTACAGAGATTCAGAGACCCTCAAAAGTGAAAATGCCTAGGATTCTAATCCCTGTTGTTCATATTTTACTTTGCTTTGCTTCTTTGATGCAGATGGGCACACCCAGGAAACAGCTCAGAATGCCCTAAACCATACACTAGAAACCTTTTATAGCAATAAATTATTAATTAATCAATAAAAGCAGTCCATGCCCTGCTCTTATTTTTTTGTACACTCCCAACAATCTTGAGGAAAGAGCCAATGATGTTAATCTACACTGTGGAATTAGTTTCTCAAAAGGCTAATTCAGTTTGTATCGGGGTATATTGCATGTCTCCAGTATTTTTCGTTCATCAATAATGTTGAATGTAGATTGTTTTTATTTTGGGTATACAGTTCTAGCAGCAAGTATTGATGCATAAAATTGAGTATTTCCAAATTTATTCCAATTGGATTTGTTTCTTTTGCCATTTCAGCTAGCAATTTTGAGAATGCTAGTTTTTCAAATGTCTCTTTAAAAATGCTATATTGATGGGACTGGGGATTTAGCACAGAGTTGGAGCACAGGCCCAACTCTTTAGCACTTGCCTAGCCAGCACAGTCCCTGAGTTCGATCCCTAGTAACAACAACAAAAAAAACAACAACAAAAAAACCAAAAATAAACAAACAAGCAAAGAAACAAAAAACAGAGCACAAAAATGCTCTATTGAAGCTGATGCAGTGGCTCATGGCTATAATCTCAGAATTTGGGAGGCTGAGGCAGGAGGATCACTGCAAGTTCAAGGCCAGTCTGGGCTACATAATGAGTTCAAGGCCAGCCTGAAATACATAGCGAGACCCTTCAAAAAAAGAAAAAAAAAAGTGTGAGAAGCGTTTGGATTTTGTCAATCTAAAATTTAAAGAATAATATCTTGCTAAAGATTTAACATGAATCTGGACATCTTTTTAGATGCTTAAGGCTACTTCCAGTGTTTTGAATCTCTGGACATTGTTATTTGCACAGCTTTTTCTTAAGGGTACTTCCAATATTTTTAATCTGTGGACATTATTATTTTACACAGTTTTTTCTAAAGGGCTTTTCCATCTTGATTTCTTATGAAGGCTTTATCTGAAAGAAGAGGTACATGTATTTTCTATTTGTTGTTATCTTGATTTTGCCTGTGGTGTTTCTGTCATTCAAAATATTTTCTTTTGGTTCATCGTAGCCAAACTGTCAATATTTCATTTTCTGTGTTTTACGACAAATTTGGAAAAGTTGGTCTCAGTCTCATTTTACAAATAAATTTACTTGTGTATTCTCATGCTTATATGAGTATATATTTTTTATTTAGATAATATAAATGGTTGAAGTCATTCTCTTACCATATATATGATTTGAGATATATAATATATGGTATATATTATATATGAGATATATATATATATCATTCGATTTATTTTCTGAATAGCTATACAGTTTTCTTGCTACCATTTATTCTAAAGTTTAACTATTTTGCACTATTTGAAATGGTGATATTATGTATGGAATTTTCAAATATTCAATGTCTGCATTTTTATTGTGTTCATTTGATCTCTGTAGTTACACCATTTTACATCACTTTGATTTTAGAAGATTTATAGAATGTTTAAGTCTATAGCACGGCTAATCCCCCTTTATTGCTTTATTTTTCATGCCCTGCCTACCAGGCAGCGATGCTTGGATTAGAGCAGGTAAAATTTTGCTGTGATTTGGAATTCACTCCAATAAGCATTGAGTACAGAGTTATTGAAGCATTTATCATTCTGCTATTAGAAATCAAGACACATGTAGTAACAAACTGACTTATTATTATGGAAAAAGGTCAAGACATCAGTATTTGTGGTCCCATTCCCTGGAATATATAAGCTCCAACTATTTTAAGTAGAGAAATAAAAGGCAAGACACAACCTCTAAGTCTTAATGCTACTGCTGAAAGGGAAAATAAATGCTGAGTGGTAGGTCAGCGGTAGAGAGCTTGCCCAGCACTTGTGAGGGCCTGGGTTTGATTCCTGGGATAAGAAAAAATAACAAAACTATAAAGTAACATTGTAGTGAATGTTAAAGTAGAACAATTCTGAGTAGTCATTCAGCATGGGGAATAGCAATTTGAGAGGACACTATAAAATTATTTTTTGAGTTATATCAACAATTCTCAGTCATATATTGTGCAACGATAGACTAGGTATTTTCACAATAGTTCGTTTACTCATTTATGCAACAAAATCCTCCAAAATGAAGGTCTATAAATCATCTTATCTAATGACTTAAATTTACAGACAGGAAAATGCAATCCAAAGAGATACATAATTCACCTAAGAGCCCATAGAAAAATGACAGACAGAGAGAGAATCCGGGTTTTTCTATTTTCTCTTCTCCTTCCACAGGTTGTGGGGAGACTCAGCTGTTATATAAATTATTTTTAAAATTATGTTATTTAATTTAGATGCAGGTATATTTGTCTTGTCATAGAGCTTACTTTTTTAATGCTTTTGTTTGTGCACTCTCTTTTATTTTCACTTTCCCCTGTTACCATATTTATTTCACTCTATTTATTTAATGCACACTATTAAACTAGAAAGTTTACTTAAATGTTTAGAATTTACCCACCCAGACTCTATGGCAATAAAAGACCTGGATCCTTTCCTAGCATTTTTAAGTTTCAGCTTCATATTAACAATCTAAAATCCATCCAGCTGGAGAGCTAGTACTTCAGTGCAATTTATCTTCATGTTTAGCTGATGAGGTTTAGAAAATCCAACACCTCAGATATTCTAGCATGCCTCAGTGGTACCCAGAACACCAAGAATAATAGATATTAAACACCAAAAGCCAGATCACTCTAAGCAAACCAGCAGTATTATCATTTCTGTAACAAACACTCGTCCGTGTAAGGGGTGGATATACAGCCTGGCACATTTCAAGGTATGCCAAGTGTAGCTGTGTGCATCATAACTGTCTATATGGAAACACGCATTAGGCCACATTAGTATGTGGCCTGTGCATTAAAGAATCTTCAGCAAAGATGCCTTCCTCACTGAGAAGGTATGTGTTGTCATACAAGAATCAGAACAAGTGGTCAAGAAAGTGATAAAGTCAAAATTGGCATTCAATCCTAGATTGCTTTTAATCACAAATGCCTCAACGCTTGGCTATTACAGAGCCGCACTACCCAAAACCTGTAATTTAAAGGAGAGGTTTACTGTGACTTATGGTTCAGTCCATTGTCAACAAGCCTCAAGACAACAGAATGGCAGAGGGGGATGTTGGAGGAAAAATACTCAACTCATGGTGGCCAGGAAATAGAGAAGAAGCTGGGGAAAAGAACACACCTGTTCAGGTCATGCTCCCAGTGACCCGCTCCCAACCAGCCCCACCTCCTATGGTACACTTAGCTACTGACCTCACCCCGGGGTGACTCCACTAACAAGCAGCCCATGGTCCAGTCATCTTCTGCACGTATTAGCTCTTGGGAGATGCTCTAGATCTAAAACATAGCAGTGAATATGAACATCCGGTACCAGAAGAGTTAGGCACTAGATGGTAACATTAAAATATACAGTATTTTAGATGATACTCCTATTGAGCAACACCTTAGTTTGAATGTGACACAAAGGTCATCTCTCTTAAAAGCCATAGCTCTGGCACTGCCACTGATTTTCTTAAATAGGAAAATGACAAGCAGCTCTGTTATTTAAAATCCAGATTGTCAAGCTGTCTCTAATCATTTTAGTTCAGCAGGTGTGATGGTTAAAATCCAAATTATCCCCCCAAATCTCCATGTGTGTAGTGTGATTGGATCACAAGGGTGCAATATTCTTCTGTGGACTTATGCATTGATGAATTCAGTAGCTAAGTATGCTGTGAGGAGATAGGGCCGGTTTGGAGTTGGGTCATGGGGGGCATGACCTGGAAAGGTGTACCCTTGTCCCTGGCTCCTTCGTTCTCTCTCTGCTACATGGTTTCCATGCGATGACCAGTTGTCCTAAATTGAGGTCCTTCCACCATGCCATTTCTGCCTTGGAGTCAAGGGATCTAATTGTGAACCAAAACAAACTTCTTCCTTGAAATTGTGGGTATCCTGCATTTTTTTTTTCAACAGTTGGAAAAAAATGCTTAAGTGGCCAAGGTCATGGAAACAGCTTCACAATTAAAATTCTCACAACTTTTCTAAGTAGATCTGATCCTTTCGGTCCACTCTCAGATACTATGGAGGAGGAAAGAAGCATGGCGTGAACATCACGATGGAAATCTGGATGTAACACGTAGCTGCTGCTCTATGAAAAGTCTGCGTGGTCTTTACTACAAATTACTACAAAGCAAACACAGTGGAAAAAACACATAAATCCTACCTTGGGTGAACTCTTAGAAATTCCGCTATATCGGTCTCTGATGATGATCTAAACTTGATAAAGATAAGTAGAATTTGTCCAAAGACCAGTATATCTCAGACTTTCTGTTTATATTTCAAAATATAAATTCAGTCTTGATTCAGTATGAGTACATGGAAAACGTACAATGAACTGAAACGACTTTCATTCAAAGTTTTTCTCTTAACTAGTACTATACTATGTGTCACTGATTATTGTTCTGAATTTGTGATAGACCAGTAAGAGCAATATTTTACTGTGAGATTTACTTCCTTGGCTAGTTGGTAGAGGCAATACCATCAGTGCTGTAGTAAGTCTCAATGGGATAATGGTTGTGTTACAAATTATCTTTTGATACAATTGTTTTCCTTGTCATACAGAAATTTCTCTTGCTAGACGTGTCTTCCTGACCAGCAGTCATTCAGTCTATTGATTAGCTCTAAGTTTGTGCTAAGAAAAGTGACAGGCTTGTTTTCTGACATAGGAAAGAAAATTTGCTATAGGCTTTATCAGCATAAATCCTTTATTTTTATACATTTCATATATTGTATATTTTTAAAATCCTTTGACATAAATTAATTTTACCATTTAGTTTTATAGCTAAGCCTAACTTTGCCAAAAATCGTTGCAAACTGAATTGTACAAAGGTATCCATTAAGAAATTGAGTGAGCTAAAACAATCATATAACATTTTGTGATGCTTCCTCTTAGAGTGAGTGAATTTTTGAAGTAACTTCATTTTCTACTTTCATCTCCTTGTTAGTTCTATGCTTTTATTTCATAACAAGTCAACATAAAATTCAGTGGCATAAAATAGATTTATAATTTTTCATGACTCAGATGCTTGATGGATCTCAGCTGGGTAATTCTTATGTGAGTGTCTTTTGCTAACTTGTGGATTTGGCATTGTCACAAGTTATTTCTTCATCTACATGCCTGGCACAGAGGCCAGCTACTGATGGTGGCAACCCTATTTTCTTCCATATGGTGTTTTCCTTCAGGGGTCTAAAAAATTATTAGAACAGAAGCCTATTTGGCTTCCAGGAGAGTAAAATGGAAGCCACTGTTATTCTTAAAACCTTGTTTCTAAACTCACATTTCCTTATTTCTACCACATATTGATCATCCAATTGATCATGAAGTCAGATCAGATTCCAGTGGAAAGGAAATAAACTTCTGATAGAAGAAAAGTGAAGCAAACGTGATGGAAGAAAAATTTTGGTAACATTTTTTGTAAACCATCAACCCAATCCTGAATGAATGTATGCAACACTTTTTATATTAATAAATTAGGCAATATAAGTAAATCTATGCATATTCCACTGTTCAAAATACTACAGGAAAGAATTTAACATATTCTTACCATTTAAAAAGTTTAGTACAATTCACAATTAATATTTGTGAGAACTGAAATTTACAAAATACAACCAGTCAGAAGTAAGCTGAATATTTCCAGAAGAATCTCCTCTTACATTTCTTTGAGAAAAGGCAGCAATGTCTTATATAGAAGCATAATTTTTAATGTAAATCTGTTATGAATACTCTACTACCTTTTTTCAGCAATTTTGAAAGACATTTTCACAAGTTACATGACAAATAATTTCAATATATTAGATTAAATGAAAACTCTTTAAAAGCTGAGTGTTTGACATAAAACAATTCAGGAGGTTTGAAAAATCCTAGTACAGATTAAGAAAATAAAACTGATGTATGAAGAAATTAATTCCATTTCTCAAAAACAAAATGTAATTCCTTCTCATTATTTTTGGAATTCCACTAATTCAGTGCCTGCTAAGGAACGAGAACTTGTTTCCCTCTTGAAAAGGAACCACAAACATAAATCTGGACTTAAAGGTAAACACTGATGCTCATGCTTACTGAAATTATTCTTTTCACAAACCTGAGAAGTATATTTAAGACCAATTTAAATACCCTAAACAAGTAATTTTTGCTTGAATACAATTAAGAGGACTAGCAATGAGAAACAGCATTCAAATTCAGTAAACTAACATGTATCTGTCGATCCACCTATATGTATTTTTTCCACCCAGGTTCTCTATAATGTTTTTGGTAATTCTCTGAAGGAATGTAACATTAAACAAGCATAAGGCATGTATCACCTGTAGCTAAATTTTTCTTTTTTCAGCAGATCATATTGTCTAATTTCAATGGGGTATTTATAGAAAAGTATGAAATTCTAGGCTTCTGGGCACTGCTCTTTTCAATTCATGATATGCTGATGGGGGACAGAGAGCTACTGTACTCAGGAGAGAAGCTGAGATGGTGACCTGGGTGGATCTTCCACCCTGCTGTTCAGTCTTGTACTCAACAAAAAAGGGTTTGCTTAATTAATCTTCAGTTACTTATCATGAACTAATATCAATTTGTGCAAGTGATATTAATGGCGCTGCACAGAAGAAGTGAAAAAAAGAGAAGTATATGTGTGGAGTACAGAATAACAAGGGAAAAAATAAATTTTTTCTATTATACTGATTAGAAAATTGCTCACTCGTGAACAAAGACAAACTTATTGACCTCTGATATGCATTTTTAATAGATATTCAGAGAATATCATTTCAACCAGCCTCAGTTGTGCTCAAAGATGTTTAAGATCTGGTAGTAAAAAGTAGGCATTCTTTAAATTGGAGTTTTGAAAAAAGAATATGTGACAGATACCAAGCAAAACTCTGGAAAACAGTCATGGTGCCTTTTGTTTTCAAGGAATTTAAAAACAGATTTAAATTTAAGTCAGAGGGTTGGGGATTTATGTCAGAGGGTTGGGGATTTATGTCAGTGGTAGAGCACTTGCCTAGCAAGCACAAGGCCCTGAGTTCAATTTCTAGCTTCCCCAAAACAAAAACAAAAACAAAACAAAGCACAACAAAACAAACAAAGAAAGAACAAAAAAACCCTAAGTTTGTTAAGAGATAAATTGCTGTTAAAATTGACTATATTTAAGAAGTGTGATAGAAGAAAGCACAAGATTTTATTACTCCTACATTGTATCTTTTCTTGCAAAATTGAGATAATTGTTTTATAATTTATATCATGAACACTTGGTTCATGATACCAGAACACTTGTTATCACATCAATTGAGTTATGACAGATAAGTTAAAATTTAATATTTAAATAAGAAAGAAAGGGAACAAGAGAAAGAAGAAAGGAAGAAAGCAAGGAAGGAAGGAAGGAAGGAAGGAAGAAAGAAAGAAAGAAAGAAAGAAAGAAAGAAAGAAAGAAAGAAAGAAAGAAAGAAAGAAAGAGAAAGAAAGAAAGAAAGAGAAAGAAAGAAAGAAAGAAAGAGAAAGAAGGAAGGAAAGGGAAAAGAAAAGAAGGCTCTATGATTTAATTGTAGAGACATGTATTAGCTAGCTTTCTGGTCATTAAGAAATAATAGGAGCCACTCACAGTTTAAAAGAGGAGAGGTTTAATTTGCCCATGGTTTCAGTCCATGACCGGCCAGGGCCAAGCCAGAGGTTTTATTGCAGATGCTACTTAGACCATAACTGCTCGGAAGCACAGAGAATGAAGATTGCCAGGTAGGAAGGATTAGGAACCAGATAGGTCCCCAAGGCCCCATCTCTGTCGTCTATCCAGATGCACCTTAAAGAGTGCTCCACCAACCACTGGGACACATCTCTCATCCAGACAAATTAAAATTCCACCCTAATGCCTACATCCTACCCCTTTTCAATGTGCTACTGAAACACATGCCCTTAAACCATAATTAATCTCTAAATGACAACATATAGAAGTCCATAATTCTATCTAACATCGCAAACTACCCCATATGCAAGTGCAAAAGCAATAATCCCTTCCCCAAAGTCACAATAATTCCAAGATTTTTCAGACTTCAAACTCCAAATTTCTTCTGAGACTAAAGGCAAACTGATAACCTTGAACCTTTCTAAAAATCAAAGACAAGTTATATAATCCAACGTACAATGACATGGGAAAAATGTTTACATTTCAAAGACGAGGAATAGAGAGATAGTAAAGAATCAGAACAAAGCGCAATCCAAAACTCAATAGGAAAACATTAAGTTCTCTAGCTACATACCTGGCATCCAGAGCTCATGGTGGTAAAATGTGAGTTCCACAGACCATAGGCAGCCACACTCCAATGTCCTTGCCTTTTGCAGCCTACAGTGACTCTCTGTTGGACTAGCTTTACTCAAAGCCT
>PVJO010017053.1:0-40226 GCA_004026905.1 Hystrix cristata | reverse complement strand
GCAGTCAGTACGCAGGCAGCGTGCTCATTAACCTCCTAACATTCAACACTTGCCTGAGATCACATCATGACATTTGATAACACTGTCTTTCATTGTTCTTTTATTGCTATGTGATCTTCTGAACTGAGTTCCTCCAATTTCAAATAAAAAGACATGTCTCTGGGTTCTCTCTGTTAAAATATAAATCTTTTAAAAAAAAATCAAATCTCAACTAGAGAAATCTGGTTTGGATCAAAGAAACTAAATCATTAATCTGGATCTTTCTCCAAAACTGGAACCAGCCCAGATCCAAGCCATGATATATATGTAAGAGGCCAGATATTTAGAGGGCTATTAATTCTTCCTTATTGTTGATGTGTTTGTGCTGACAAGAGGAGACAGAGACCAATGGCAGAATACCGAAAAGGCTGTGTTTGGGTATTTTTAGCCTGATTAAAATAAGAAATGATTTAAAAGTATTTCAAACAGTTCTTCCCACAGAATCCTGAGAAGTGTCCGGCCGATTTCTGGACTGCAGCAACTTGGCTGAGGATGTGGACAGTGGAGACCCCTCCTGTTTGGATTGAGCCTCCAGCATGCAGAAGTTTCACTCTGTGTGTCTAAACTATGTTTTTTTTGTGTGTGTAGAAAATCAAACCGCAGATGGAACTTGTCTTTTAGTATCTTGAATGGGAAACTCTAGCAGTTCTCATGGACCACTTGAAGACTTTAAAAATCACACTGCAAGGCCGGGGGACAGCTCCGTGGTAGAGCACTTGCCTGGCACATAGGAGGCCCTGGGTACCATCCCTAGTACCTCAAACATGAAGAAATCACACTACAGTTTACAAAGTGCTTATTTACCTCCTCAGGAAACTCCTGGTGACAGCAATCATGGGCAGGTTCCAAGTCACAAGCCACGCTATGAGCACCAAGCTTGTACTTCCAAGAAAGTTGATTTCCCTTTCCCACGGCCCACTTCTTTACCAAAGGACTGGTTTTCTGCGCCATGGTAGAGGAGGGGTGAGGATGGCCAGAGCCTGGTTAGCTAGGAGTTCCTGCCTCCTTGCAACACAAATCAGCAGCTTCACCAGTGGCTTTGTGCAGAAGCAGGAATGATGAGAAACTTCAATGCTGATAAGGCAGAAAACCAATCACCTTCCTCAGCCCTTGTATTTTTCGGGATAACTTGGACAACATACCCCATTTCTGTACCTCTGATAGCCTGATTCATTTTCTCTACCCAAAGGTGGAACAAGGACTCTGTGGACAAAGTGTTTATTTACCTTTTGCAGGCAATGAATCCAGTAATTCTTACATCCTGAGAAGGCTTTCTAGTGACCAACGCTCAAATCTGTCCTCCAGTGGAGATCTTGAGTTCAGCTGGAGTCTGCATTTTATATCAGTGATTTGCCTTATTCGATGCCTTACATACAAAAGAGAATCCAGATGACTTGAACACACACACACACACACTCACACACACGCACACACATGCACGCACACACACATACACACCACACTTGACCAAGTTCTCTCATGTCCCAGGACACAGTCCACAAAACTGTGATGCATACACCAAACTCATTTCATTTAATACTTATTAACAGCCTCGGCCTGCTAATATTTGCACACTTGGCAAGGCAGATGGGAAGGCTGAGAAGAATTCTGCAGAAAGAGACTAGCTGCATTCAGTCTTGAGCCTCAGCTTAGAGACATGCTGTCTCTGAGCAAGTTAGCTTGTTGCAGTTCCCGGAAGTCCTCAGTCCGGCAGGCACGGATCCTGTACCTTCTCTGGCTGTGAATTCGTGCATTCAGTTTCCCACACTGACACAATAGTGAACCCAAGGGCGGCATTCAAGGGGTGCATTAAGTGAATTTTTCTTTTTTCTAATGGACACCCTTTCCGGAAAACTTGTATGGCAATCTCCCAAATTTAAAGTTCCCTTTCTTTAGTCATTTCATCTGAACCAGTCTGCAACGTCCCTTGGGGACAGGAAAATCTGACTGAAGATTGTAGCTGGGGTGTTTAAAATATCACTTGTGGGTACATTTGGAATAGTCAAGCGTTCTATCTGCTGTCCTTCGGATGGAAAATTTAAGCCTACGGATTCAGGAACAAAACTCCAGCCTTCAAGTCCTAGCTTCACTATTTTATATCTTTTTGCTAATTAATTAATCTCTCCAAATCTCAGTCTCTTTATTTAAAAAATAATGATAAAATAATACCTGTTGTGAGGATTAGGTGAGACCAACCCTGCCAAGTGGCTAGAATTCTGTGTGTTGCCCTTGGTAAATTTGGTTCAATAACTATTAGCACATATTATATTATAGGCGCCTAATCTTGACAGGATGTTGCAAAACTCAGTGGCATTTCTGGGGTTGAATTAGATCTTAAAAGGAAACGTCTCAATTCTCATCGTGACATTTAGGGTTGTTTTTCTGAGGCTTTGGGAAGGTCTCCCAGCTTTCCTACCACAAAGTAGATCATTTTTATTCTGCCTCTACCACCCCAGTCAGAGGATAAGAATTGGGCTTCTTCACTGTGCTGGCACCTGCAGGGGTGATGACAAGAATTTTGAGCTGGGATGAGGGAGCAAGTATGGACGGTCCACAGTGTACAGCTGTATTTTGGTTTCAGGGCCCCTCCGAACTGTATAGGGTTTGCTGTCTGCAGTACACCAGGTGGTGACTTCTGGGCCACATCAATCATGTCCTCTTTTTTCCATCCCAAGGTTGCCCAGGGGATTGTCCAAGGATGCAGGAACTCTCTGTTTCACAGTTAATGGATATAAGTGAGCCAAATTGATTTTGCCCAAGTTATGAGTAGGGCAAAGAGGCAAAATGGGTTGGTGGAAAGAGTAAGCTTCAGGCTATCAAAATGAGACAAGGAATCTGAAGACTTTCATTGTTCACTAAATGAGATTTGAGTCAGAATCACCTCTAAAGAAAAAAAAAACAAAAAAACAAAAAACAAAACAAAATTAGAAGAAGGACAAAGGACAAATCTTACTAAAGACAAATGAGTGAGGACATGTTGTATTGGAAGCATTTGGTTCTTTCTTGGCAAGAAATACTCTCATCTTGCTGTTGTCTCCTCCTCCCTCTCAGCTCTCATTTACTACAAAGATTGTCCCCAGACCTGAATCTGTTTTGTCAGGATACTCTCCCTAAAACATGTTGCCCCTTTCCACTTCTTCTATTCTAATTTTTTAAACCACAGGTGTGTGACAGAAATTTTATTCCGGAAAGTAACTGATTCATTTGTGCTGACTTCATCAAAATGCCCCAACATGAATTTGATTTCTGTGCAAGATGATTAAAAATACGTATTTCTTATCCTTAAAAACAGAAAGTCATGTTTTTCTTTTAGTAAAGGAACTCACCCCTCAAAGACTTGGGCTCTGCTCAAAATTCCCAACATGATTTCGAGGATCTTCTCCAGGGGTTTGTTCTTTCTTTTCACCTTCATGTTCCCATGGTAAATGCACTAAAATCGGAAATGCAGGGTAGAAGAAAAACCCTGCAAATTTGACTCATATTCTAAATGTCTCCATGTATCCACAGAACATCTGGATTAAGGTTTTTGCCTCTTCTCTCTTGAGAAAGAAAGAAAGAAAAAGAAAGAAAGAAAGAGAGAGAGAACAAAAAAACACCCCCACTCATTCATTTTTGTCTTTACTTCTCAAACAAAATGAACTAATGGCTTTTAAACCCTTAACACTGAAAAGGAAAGTGCTTCCCACTTGACAACTTAAGTGATAAGTTGCAGCCCAATGTGTTTTGAAATGGACCAAACATAAATCCGTCTTCGACAGGAGGTTTAATTGGAAGACACCCTGACCCTTCACTCAGGGGTTACTGCCACACAGCTTGTGACAACGAAGACTGATAAGCTGTCTTAGCTGGGTGGAGCCTTTCAGTGTACCCACTCACCTCTGGGCCGTACCACGCGTTAGGAAGGGGTGCTGCAGGTTAGGAAGACCGCAGAGGGCCATTTACACTGCCAGCCGGACCTGCCGTGTGGTGGAAGCTGGGTCTCATGGAGGAGAGGGGCTGGGAAGAGCGGAGAGGGAAACGTGTCTGAAAGTAGGATGAAGGAGGAGGGGCAGGTGGGAAGAATGAAGCGTTTGATGGAGAATTCTGTCTGCCTGTGGCCTGTTTCGGAACTAAGTTATAGAATCTTCCTAAGGCGGGTGTGGGAGGGGTCTGCAAACCTCCTGGAGAGTGCTGGCGATTTTTTTTTTTTTTCCTTGAAGAAAAGCAAACCAGAAAACAACAGGAGTTTCTAGCTTAGAGTGTGCTGTTGAGCAGGGATTCGCTATTGAGACCATTCCAGGAGAGGAAGTTTTAAGGCCAAAATTAAAATAGCACATTTGTTCCTTGCAATTTGACTTCAGAATCCCCCAAGGCTCCTTCCCTGAGAAGCCTTATTTTTCATCTGAGAGATGTTGTGCACCATATGGATTCCTCTTCTTCATCTTTTTTTTTTTTTTCTGGTTTACATTTTGCATTTGCCAAGAATGTCTTATGAGACACACCACCTCGTTCTCCACGGGCATCCCAGGAGATAGCAGGTACCTTCAGTGCTCTCCGTATTTGCTCTGGTAAATGTAAACATGCAGAATAAAACAACACTATTTAGCAAATAAAATGATACTCTCGTAACTTTTAAGCTGTGCAAATCATAATTACAGCAATCTCAATAATTATTATCACTTAATGTTTAAAGAGCACTAACTTTCATTTAGAAGCAAACTAAAATTGGAATTCAGTCTTGACATTAGTCTGTTACAACTCTGAGCCTCAACTGAAGACAAGCATGTTTGAACGGTTTGACTTAATTTACAGGTGAATTCAATCAATGTCAATTCCCCTTCAACTGCCGAGTTGATTGACTAAAAGGATTGAACAAATTGCCCCACTGTTTTGTTACGTGTGGACTTAGGCGCCACAAAAATATGGAAGTGGAGACTTAGCTATGGGCAGACAGGAGGAGAAAGAAGAAAATTGAGAGGGTCATGCTATTCGCTGTGCAATTTTCCACATTTGTTGCTGGTATATTTTTGGATACACTGGCAGTGCCCAAGGGAAAGACTGATCCACTCGAGTGGAGTTAAAATGGAGTTGTGGGAGTGTCGCACTGAAGGGGACACACTCACCCCCCACACTGACAAGCTCCTCTAGATGTCTTTGGCTGTGCTCCTCTATTGCTGGCAGTCTTGGAATAACAGACTGTCTTATGATCTTTCAGCATCTTCTCTTTGGCTCACAGGCTTACTGGGTATCGCAATTTGAATCTGGAAGACTCTTCGTTGTCTGAGTCTTGGTTAACTAAGAAGCCGTGTTCTCTTCACTTCCTAAACAGTCTTAAAGTTGAGAACAATTACTCGTACTGCCTGATTTCATCTGCTGATTCATGGAAACCATATCCAGTGCTCACCACACACCCATAAATGCCACAATATGGAGAAGGTCTGGGAATCCCATTTGAAGATCTTGCCTGTTGTTCAGTAGGGTTTTTGTTATTTTGCTTTTGTACTTGTACTCTTGTTAAATGTTTCCTGAGGAATATTCCAGGAAATATCAAATACATGTGTATATGTAAACACGCATGTGTAAATAAATGTATTGGTAAACTTGCAAAAATGATCCGTATAAATAAAAATGTAAATCGTCTGATAGTATTCACAGTAAGTTGTTGAAGTACTCTAAAAACTTTTGCATTTAGCACGACTCAAAGAAATAAAAGGAATGGACACCACTCGCACCAACATCACTAACAGCTGTGGAAGCAATGGCCTAGCCAAACTAAAATGCTGACCCTCAAAGTCGTGGGCAAGCTGTCTCCCAGTACTGTACAGTAACTCTCTTTGGACACTCAGTTTCTATTTCCAACAGGTTGGCTTTTCTATTTCTAACGGGTTGGCATCAGCCTCAGGAAGGGTAGTTCCACGGACAAATGCCAAGAGAAAACAATGTCTCAAATGAAAGGAGTCGATAAATGGTGGGGTTCTAAAACATAATCCTAATAATTGTCACCTGTCGGGTGCTAATTAGGCACCAGATGCTATAGCAAGTGCTTTACATGTTTTGCCTCAATTAATCCTCACCACAGAGCCTGGCTTTTGGGGGTTGGACCGAGTTGCATTCATATTTTAACTTGGTCCTTTAATGCCTGGGTGAAGATGGCAAAGTTACTTAAATCTCTCACATCTCTATTCAGTTGTAGTCAGAGGCTGAGTATCATCAACGATTTCTGAAAGGCAACTTTACTAAGGAGTGGTGACATGTGTGGCATTTCTGCATGTGATGTTGCAGTGTGTGTGAATACTGCTCGCCACTGAGGCATGCCTCAGCCTTTGCAGCCCTTTTTCAATTGCCCAGATCCTGCCAGCTTCTTTGGTCTTTTTCACAGAGCTCATTTCGAAGGCATTGAATCACCTTCACTGTTCTTTCTGCATCATGTCCAAATTCTCCATAATTCATTTTGGTTCAGCTCTTAGCAAAACACGGCTCCCTAATCAGGGCCTGCCTGGAGCTGAGTTACAGAGAGGGATCAGCATGCGGTTCTTGCACGTCATATACCTGTTTTAATCCCTAACATAGCCAATAAAACAATTTTGAAGAGAGGGCCAGAGGCATGGAAAAGATAACACCTTGCAGCGACATCACACAATGCCAGCAGCAATTTGGCTTTCCCTTCGCCACCTTGGTCCACGTTAAATACTAATACTCCATCTCTACTTATTTTCCTGAGGAAACAACAGCAACACGCTCTTTGAAAGATTAGAATGGGTAAGCTGTTGGCTTTTGGTTTTATAAGCACATAAATGGTGTTTGAATTTTTCTGCTGTGAGGGCCAAGCCAGCCTTGGGCAGAGAGCTGTAAGTGTGATGATTAGAACCACATTATAGCAAGAAGAAAGCACAAATGGTAATTTGCAAGGGAAACTTCTCAGTTCACGTTTTTGGTGAGGACTGTTTTCTGGTTCATTTGGGACTTTTAAATGAGTAGAATCAAAACTTAGAAGAGAAGAAAGGAAATTAATTCCCCCGCCGTGTTATACTGTGGGCCACGTAGGCTGAATAAAGAAGGGCGAAAGTGAGCAGGGGTTCTGGAAGGCTCGCCACATGCAGGTCCGTGGTGACACACTATGTCTGTCTGCATCCCAGCCATGCACATTTTGGTGTACAATGTCCACTCACGGGCAACTTTACCTAGTAAAACCCTCTGTTCTTGTTACAGTTTAATTTCAAAAAAGAAAATGAAAACAGAAGGTATCCCATTCCATCCGCACCTGACGTATTAGCAGAGGCCCTGGCCTTTTCCCTGGCCTTATCAACACCCTAGGTGTGAAGCCAGCCCCCAGAGACCGGTGGCTTCACTGAGATTGTCAAAGAGAGAGCCCCCCTCTGACCATCTTTCTTCACTGTCTCTGCTAACATTGTCTGCCAACATCTGGGTTGTCGTCTCCCTTACAGCCCTCGTGTCTGCCTTTGGACTCTGGCTTCTCCTCTCTCCACTCGCCTTGCTCCCTGAAGACCGTGTCCACTGCTGCCCTCTGTGAGAGCAAGGGCAGCGGTTCCTGATTGTAGAAGAGGCATTTTTAGAGTTTCCTCAAGTCTGTCAAAGACAAAGCCCTGGAGGTGAAACCCTTCCTCTCCAGCAAGCAAGCAAGCCTCTCCCGATCTCTGGCATCTCAAGCTTCCCTTGGAAGATAATAGAATTTGGTTCCTGGAGAAACAAGCTTGTCCTCGGAGAAGCCCAGAGTGCTTTCAGGACCAGGAGAAAGGCTGAGAGTTCAGCTTTCAGCTCCTCTGAGCGCTTGGCCGTCGCGTCAAGCTGAGCCTCTCAACCACAGTGACAGTTAACAGCTCGATTTTTGGTGACGTGGAAACTTGATCACTACATCGGTACATGGGCCATCAAATATGTGACCCTGGGGTGAAAGTCCCCATGTTGTGTTACCTCCCCTCAGCCAGGCCAGTCTCCCAAAGCACCACTTTTCAATTTGTATTTATACCCTGCCCCCTCCTTCCTGCTCTCTCACACGAGGTAGCTGACAATGGTAATAAATGTGGCAATACTCAAGGATGGGGCTGTGACAGGCTCAATAAGGAGTGGACTGATTTGTTGCTTTGGGGTTGAAAGCTCAGACTTTCATGAAACAAAAATATTATATTCAGGGTAATGATTTATGGCCTTGACTCCTGTTTGATTGCAGACCATAAATACTAGCAAACGGTACTTACAGCCTCTCTGGAGGGCATTAGGAACATACTCAAGTTTATTTTATACAGCAATTACGGATTCAGCAGAAGCACGGACATTATTTGAAAGATGTTATTTGCCCCCAAATAAGTATTTGTAGATGACGATGTTCAATAGTGATTCTGCTACACTCCAGCCTTCCTCACGTGACTCCCAAGTACTCAAAACAGGCCCACGACAGATCAGCTCTTTCGGCAGAAGCTGATGCCAATCAATACTCTGACAAGGACGTCATTTTTTCTTTCTTTCTTAACCCTGTAATGAGCTTCTTAGCCCCAGATGCACGGCCTTTGACTAACTTCATCCCCTCAAAATTTGGAAAGTGCTAAGTCAGCTCATCCTAAACCGACTGACAGGGATCATGACGTGAACCTTATTCAAATCTCCTTAATTTCCTTGTGCCTAACTGCTTAGGCTGTAAGCACGTATGCCTTCTTCAATGGTACTTTTAGCCTTAATCCCTTCCTCCTTTCTTTTCCTTCCTTCCTCTTTCATTCTTTATTTCCTTCTTCTTTCCTCCCTCCCTCCCTTCCTTCCTCTTTCTTTCCTTTCTTCCTTCCTTCTTCCTTCCTTCCTTCCTCCCTCCCTCCCTCCCTTCTTGCCACCCTCCTCCCTCCTTGCCCTCCTCCCTCCCTCCTTGCTTCCTTCCCTCTTTCCCTTCCTCCTTGTGCTGGGGATTGAACCCAGGGCCTCATGCATGCTAAGCACATATTCCACCACTGAGCTATATCCCCAGCCCACATCATTTCACTTCGCCTCTCCTGGTGTCATCTTGTCACCATTCTCACCCTAGAAGATGTCTTCATTTGTCCTGCTCATCTGACTACCCTAACATCTTGTAGCTATGTGACTAAGACACCATTATAACAGATGCCTGTGCCTGCCAGAATGGGAAGGATTGCCTTGTTAATAGATTACTTCACATACATTACAGAAAAAATTCCAATTTCCAGAGGAATTTATTTATATTTTCTATACTTAGTGCACGGTTAATTAGTTTAAGGCAATGAATTATATTTTTGCCTGATGCCAATTTGATTCCCACATAGAAAAGAAAGAGACTTCTCTAAAAGCCTCGCCTGCGTCGTAGGAGCTGGACCCCAAGGATGTTCTTCAATGTGGCCTTGCCGGAAAGTCTTACTGCAGGTAGGAGTATGGCTGAGCAGCTGCTTTACACTCATTATTACAGTCAGTAGCCCCCACCCATGTTATTCGAGAGACTTCCCAGAAGATAAAAACCAATTAACTCTTTATTTTGGCAGCGATCGTCCTAGGTATTCTTTTAATGGGTATTATTCTTGCTAAATTATAGATGAGCTTGATAGTAAGACAAGTGCCATTATCCGAGTTATTTATTCATGGGATGTCGTCTGTAACATACCCACACTAGTTTTTCTCGAAGTTCGGTATTGATCAATTGCTTTAATCAGTTGTACCAAGGGATGCTAAAAGACTCAGCAATCGCAGCTTTGAGAATCAGCATCTCTTTCTGGGTCTCTGCCAGGCTGGGAGTGAAAACTGTGGCTATTTTCAAACTCTTGGTATCAGGAGCACAGACTGGAAGCAGACGACTTCTTCCCTTCAGATAGATGAATGTACATCATTCCTCTAACTTCACGCACACGAACCCATCACTTAGACAGTACGGTCATGTTTTTATTCGCACGTTTGTGCAATTAGAATATTAGCCGGAAGGACCGCAGAACTCCAGCTTCCCACCCTCAGTTAACGATAGTCACATATCTTTTCTGACTTTGCTTTTAAAGCAGGGAACGACTCTGCTGGCTCCCCAGAAACACATGGCCAAGGCTTCGGTAGATAATCAGCATTCTGTCTAGAGGCAATTAAAGATGATATAGTTGGGGCTCTATTTTTATTTATACTGTGTAATGAGGCTCCAAATTAAAAAAGTTATATCCTAATCTCCATTAATGTAAAGAGTTGCAGTCTTGCAAGTGCAGTGGTCCATATTAGGTGACAAATTTATCATTTTTACAATTTCTTTCTGTGCCAAGATTCAGCATTTCCTGAAGACAAGTGCTGATGCAAATAGCAGGGGATCCGCCCCCCTCTCTTCTTGTCCTACTGTGGAAGTGGGTTTCATTTGAGCAATAAGAAATGGCAGACCGTGCTTTTGTGGGCAATTACGGCACACCTTGGGTGGTATTAGAAAGCATAAGGTCAAAGGATGGGGGCTTTAACTTCCTAAGAAGTGCAATAATGACCCTGAAATGCACAGCTTGGGCACCTTATTACAATTGTAAGACAGAATACATTATAATAAAGAAAACAAGGAACAAAGACAGAGTACAAATTGGTAGACAGGGGATGAAATCAAAGTCGGACTATCATCGTCTTTAGAGTTGGATTTCTAAACATATTTGCAAATGGCTACCTCTTTGCAAAACTACTACTTTCTCATGCACAATCAGAGACTGATTGTCTACAAAGAGCTTCTGTCCAGTTTCTCTACGTTTTTAAATGATGTTCGTAAGAGCTGGAAAGAGAATCATCTGGTTTTGTTGGAGAAGATAACTTTCTTAAAGCTGGTGGTTGGCAAGAGTCTGAACTGGTTTGAAATCTGGGCCAGTGGTCTAAATGGGGCAGAAGCACTTGGGGAAGCACAGGATGCCTTTGAGTCAGTAATGTTTCTACTGAGTAATTGCTGAGAAATTCGATCAGGCCCTGTATAAAGACAGGCCCTGTATAAAGACAGGCCCTGTGTTGGGCTGAACATGGCTCCCCAAATGGTACTAATATCTTAATCCTTGGAAGCTTCTATGGCAAAAATTAAAGTAAATAAATAAAAGGCAGAGCAATTGAGTTTAAAATATTGAGAAAGACGCATTATGCTGGCTTGTCCACATGAGCATTTAATGCAATCACATATTTCCTTATACAAGAGAAAGCCACAGAGTTTCACACCCAGACACACAGAAGGAAGTGATGTGACCAGGGAGGAGGCAGAGATCAGCACAAGTTGTGGACTCCCAGCCACCTTCGGAAGCTGGAAGAAGCAAGAATGGACGCTCCCCTGAAGTCCCAGGAGGGAACCTAGCCTGGTACCCCCTCAATCGTGACCTAGTTCTAGTGATTGTGGACTTCCGGCCTCCAGAACTAGGAGAGAAGGAAATTCTGTTTTCAGCAAATCGGGTTGTGGCCATTTGTTTCAGTGGGCACATGAAACGAACTCAAATCCCAGGAGGTCTGGGGCTTCCAGCCTCTCAGGCCCTCTCTCTTCCACAAGTTCTCTTCACCCTGCCATTGTGGAGATGTTTCTAGGCGACATGCAGGTTTTCAAAGAAGCCCGAGGGACAGGCTCCTTTGATTGTCATGTAGCTGCCCACGTGCTGAGGAAACCAAAGCCTTACGCATGCTCCTTTGACAACCGCACACCTCTCCTCATCCTCCTGTCCCCTGATCCAAAGAGACAAAATGCTACTTCTCTGTGTAGGCTACCTCTCTTAAAGAGATCCCTTTGGGACTCCTACTGGGGACTCCTCTCCCCTCTTAGGCCGTCCACTATCTTAACCCTCTATGCCATCTGTCATAGAGACACCTTGTACTGCAGCCACATCCCTGGTTAGGACATAACTCCCAAGGAGGAAAGAGGCCTATTGCTTTTGTGCCTGTCAGGGACCTGGCAATGCTGCCCACCTGCTGGCATAATATTTCTCTGAGGAGATTTCCCTTGACTGAAGGACACCAGAGAGCACTGTGGTGGGGAGCCCGACCCTGTGCTCCTGCCCAGAACCAGGGTGTCCCGTGTCATGGGGAAGTGAGACCTGGACAGCTCTACAGGCTCACATGCTCCCAGCAGATGCCAGAGGAGAAGCTAAGGGTCAAGTGTAGGTGGCAGCTGAAGGAGTAGAGAAAGGTACACTGAAGAGGGTTGTGATTCCACAAGAAGAGATGGACCACCCAGTTTGTGTGACTGGAGCAAGCCACTTAAATGGGGTCCCCAAAGCCATGCATGCATGTATTATGTCAGCAAGCATCAGCATACTCCTATGCAGGCTTAGAGATAGTCACATTTCCTGCCTCCCTCCAGCAGCATCACGTCTACCCAGGAAGGCTTCAGTCACCAGGCAGAGTCATAGAGGTGCGGCCCTCATCTAGGGCTCAGCGATCAGATTTGGGTGTGGTGCATGGAGGGCTGTCTGCAGGCCTCCCAGTCCAGCTCTGGCAACTTGTCACACAAATCACTCAATTATTTTATTCACAGCCACAAGAGGGGAAAATAACCTGCTTTTTGTTTTTTCTCTGACGCTCAACACAGAACACTTCTGTGACCATATGGGTCAGATTTTTCCTCCATGCACCAAGCACATCTCCTGGGTACACCAACCGAGTGTCCCGTGATTCAGTTTAATTTTGATACTGTCTACCTAGAAGCAGCCGAGGGCTCAGTCTCACAGGACCAACCCCATTGTAAATGCCAGTTGCAAGAAGCAGGTTGTCTTCTACACTTCTGAGTGGCCAATTGAAAATTGGGGGGCCCCCACTGCTCCCGCCTTAGGCGCCATTAATTTGCTGGGACCCCTCACAGAACTCAGCAAACACTTACGTTTACTGGTTTCTTATAAAGGATATTACAAAGGATAAGAGTGAGCAGCCAGAAGAAGGGTTCAGTGGGGCCAAGCATGGGGGTGTGGGGTTCCATGCCTGTTCCGAGTGACACATCATTCCCTCTCACATATCCAACAGCCAGGAAGCCCACTGAGTCCTGTTTTTCAAGAGTTTTGGAGAACTTCATCCTCAGCCCCCAATTCCTTCCCAGAAGTCATGGGTGGGGCCGAAAAATCCCAACTCTGATCTTTGTCACTTGGTGTTTCTGGGGCCCCATCCTTAGGCCATGTAAGGGCCCCGCCCTACCTCACTCATCAGTCTAAATTCAGGACTCCTTCCAAACACATTCCTTCCAAACACACTCCTTCCAAACAAAGCAGCCCTTCCATCTGAGGATTTTCTCTGTGTTTGCAGTCACCTGTGTTCAACCATGGTGTGAAAATATTGAATAAGAAAACTAAAGAAGGAAAAATCTATACATGGAAGTGTTACGGAAATAAACTGTGGAATAAACAATTCACAAATTTTAAATATGCGCCCTTCTGAGTACTGTGATGAGACCTCATGCTGTCCTTGCTGGCCCCACTTGGGACGTGAATCATCCTTTTGTCCACCATATACCTTACTGGCCTCATTTGTCACTTGGCAGCAGGGCTTACAGCCTTCGTTTTACTTCATAATGGCCCTAGAGCCTGACAGTAATGAGGCAAAGTAGGCACCAGGGCATGTGACACGGGAAGGCAGGTTAACACTGGTACTATGTGGCCATGCTGCAGGGCATAAAGGAAACAACCATGGTGTAGATAAGGGTTGGTACTACTGCTGCTTCAGGCATCCACTGGGGGCCTTGGACTGTATCCCCCTCAGATAAGTGGGGATGAATGTAACAAATGATCCTCCTGCCATTCAGGAACCCAAGACCTTCTGGAAGCTCTGTGATGGGGACTAAGGACAAAGACCAAACATATTCCTGCATCATAACACAATGACTGTTAACACCTGTCACAGCAATCTGAGGATATGGACGTACTTCACATGGAGTCAGTCGTTTCTATGTAGTTTAGGGACAAATGTTTGTAGACTCCTGCTCCAAACTTTGAACACTGAATTTTCACAGAATTGAAATTGGCTACTGCAGGGTACTCTGGCATGTGTGTTCAATGTGGAATATGGTAGTTCTCTCTCTTCCTCCCCTTATCTCTTGTGCATTCCAAGGTCCTGGAGAGCCCATTGGATCCTTCCGCATCAGAAATCCAACTACTGTCCCTTTGATAAGAGAACACAGTGCTTGCCGGACTTTCCACCCATGTTTCTGGCATTCCTGCTTGCCAGGGGTGATGCTGCCCCTATTTAGATCAGAACAATTAGCCACGTAAGATATGGGGAAAGTTCCTTTCTTTCCGGAATGCTTTACCTGAAAGTGCTTTGTTTCATACACAATTTCTTAGTCACGTAAGGACCAAGGCAAGAGAAAGAGTTTTATTTATTTCCTAAGGCTATGGTGAGAGGAAAAGTCAACTAACGACTAGGCTACTGCTGTTGTTTGAATGTGTCTCTGAAAGGTTCGTGTGTTGGGAACTTAATCCCCAAATACCTAAATTAGTGACATGTGGAGATGGTAATTTTGGAAGGTAATGAGGATTAGAAGAGTCCATGAGGGTGGAGCCCCATGATGATGTTAGTGGCTCTGTAAGAAGAGGGAGAGAGACACGAGTTCATTGGCTTCTCTCTCTCACCACGTGAGGGCTCCCACCATATTGTCGTGCAGCGTGAGGCCCTCAAATACAGTTCTGGGGCTGTACTCTTGGATATCCCAGTCTCTCTCAGGCTCGTGAGCTGAAGAAATAGCGCTTCTCCATAAATCACCGCAGCTGTGGTATTTTGTTATAGCAACACATGAGAGATTAAGACAGATGTCAATGGAGATTTTTTTTTTAAAGAAATAGAACTCTTTTTCATATTTAGATAATGACTGTTACACTTAGGAAAAAAATAATGATGAGTACAATTATTGATGATACCTAAATCTTTGCCCTGTGCCAATGACACAGATTATCTCATCTCATCCTTACAACAACCATATGAAATTGAAACTATTATTAATCTTAGTCTAACAGATGAAGACATGGAGGTCAGAGAGGTGAAGAAACTTGCTAAGGTCACACATGGCTAGTTAGTGGTGTGAAATCCAAACCCAAGTGATCTGTCTCAGAAACATGTGCTCTCCAGGATGAAAAGATTTATACTGTCGTAGTGGGTATAAATCTTGGGCTATAAAACTCGGGTGGTTTATTTTTCATGGATCAACTCTCTACGGTCTCTAAGCCCTTCTCCCACTGGGCTGGAGGAAATAAAAGCTCAACCCTTCTTGGGGCTTCCACCTCATCGGTGCCGCAGGTTTGTGCTGTCTGGGGCTCTGACCAGCACGTCAAGGGGCTGGGTAGACGCCGCACCTGGTGGCTGCCGACTGGCACACTGTCCCAGTCCACATGAGCGTCTCTGCTCTGTGGCTTCTGTCCCAAGCTCGGCCTTGAGTCTGGAGTCTCTGTTCCAGGTGAGGCTCTGCCTTGGCCTCACCATGCTGCCATGGAGCAGAAGCAAAGACCTTGCGCGTTTAGGCCTGGGAACTCCTGCTCATCCCTCTGCCACCAGCCCCTCTTCCCTTTCTCCTCCCTCCCACCTTCTCTGCCATTTTCTCTCTCTCTTCCCATGAGCTGTGCACTCCGACATCTTTCTTGAGTCACCACTCTTCTTAAAGCTGTCAAATTTTTACAGATTTTGAGGGGAACAACCCTGCCAAAAATCCCCAGCAGTGCAGACCTTGATACTCTCTTGAATAGTGAAGGTCAAGGCAGAAAAGAGTGAAGACAAATACATATTGCAAAACATGCTCCCAACACGTTGCCCTTGACTGATTTTCACATCCGCTGACTGTTGTTCTCACACTCACACGCAAACACAACCCCGTCACCATTGAGTCTCCAGTCTTTCTATGTTTAAGAACACTTACGAGGGGGCTGGGGATTTAGCTCAGAGGTGGAGGCTTGCTAGCAAGTGCAAGGCCCTGAATTCAATCCCCAGCACACCCCCAAAAACAAACAAAACAAAATAAAACAAAACACAAAAACTCCACTTACTCGTTCTCTCAAGTAAAGCTCACATTATCTAAACTTTGTCGCTAGAAATACTGATATTATTATGGAAATACGTTAAAACATTCTTTGTTAAAATTCCCAATAAATTGTACATTGTAGCTGAGGAGCATGTGGCGAAAGGGTGATGTACTAATTTTTCCCCGTATGTCAATTCAACCTGCAGTGCTTTTTAATATGTCTTATAATTTTACCCTAATTTATAAATTATCTTGAAAGACCTGCTGGTCTGCAATTTACTCTAATATTTCAGTTACTTGAATCTTTAAAAAGATTATTAAAGGAATATTTAAATGTCTCATTCCATGGAAATTAGAAGCACTGAATTATAACCTAAAAGTATTAATTCAAAAAATTGGGGAAAGCCACATAGGGAAGATACAGTATGCACTACTCACACTGATTTCCATGCTGCCTAGCAGAGTTTTTAGATATATATGTTGCTTATACTTTATCTACCCACCACTGATAAATCCCTGGACTATTAGTACATCCAGGACACGTGGTGTAGGATGCTTTCTCAGTAACCTCATCTTTGGGGATCATTTTATTTCCACAGTTTAATGCCTCCTTACTAGAATAGAACACTCCATAATTTTCTCTAAAGATTCTATCAGTCTTGATCCAGTGTGCTAGGTGATAAATGACTGAAAGTTGGCCACTGAGGGGAAGTAAGCAATGAGTCATGCCGTCTCCTAGTAACCAGTCAGTAAATAGCTTCCGGCGAGTATCTTAAACCCCAAGGCATGCTTACCTTTGGTATTACCCTCGGACAGGCTGTCCTAATCTATATCTGCGCTCTCATTCTTCTTTTAAAATTTATAGGAAGAAAGAAAAGAATGGGATCAACTTTGCCTATTACCTCCTTCAGAACCCAAAAGAAAACATACCCACGACAAAGGAATCTTCCCGAACAGCCTTGAGTCCTTGACTTGTTTGCCTGTGTCTCTCTTGCCCTTGAGTACCACGAAGCTGCTCGGGCTGTGTGTTATTTTCTATTGACAGATATGCTCCCTTTCAGCCCTGTTAAATCAGTTTGCACCGGGGTGTGGTTTCAAATTCACAATGAAGATCCGCACACTCTCAGGTTGGAATGTTGTATGTAACTATCTTTTTTACATATTCCCTCAATGACAGATTGTTTCAGGCTAATTAATTTTATTTATTGAAATGATGTAAAATATAAATCTTTCCCAAGTGATAGGTGGGAAAGGGGAGAATTAAGCTTATTAATCTTTTTCAACTTATTCGCCTATTAGATTGTGTTCTTCAAGTGTGAGGGGTCCCCTCTAATAAGAATTCCATTCTACAGCGCCTGACCCCTCATACTTGAAGAACACAGTCTAACAGGGAACAAGAGAATTAGCTGTGCAGCTTGGGACATCATAGGATGCGCCTAGGTAGGCTGGTGTAGAGGGCACTTTAGACACGTAGACAGCCGCAGGAGAGCTCTAGGCACTAGCAAAGCAAGGAATCAAAGGGAAATAAAGCAGGTAGGAAAGATGAGTGGCAGGGCCAGGGTCCTGAAAGAACCTCTAACAGGAGGTGGGAAGTCTCTCAATTAAACTGCAAGTTCCATAAAGCTATGACACTCTAGCTCCTTGTTTTCCTCTAAAACTCTGTCCAGAGCAAGTGCACAGGATGTGTTTGCCGAACAAACATTCTTCCACTTTAGGGGAAGGAATAGACGGTCCCTAGACAGAGGGGGAAAAAAAGCAGGAATACGAATGCTTGGCAAGGTTACAAGAGGTAACAGATTTTACCATGAAAGCTTTTGGCTTTTGGAAAAGTCCCTGAAGTGAGGGCTCTTTCGCATAAACTGAGCCCCACCCTTCTTGAGTGCACCCTGTAGGATGCGGTTTCATTGTAATCGTGGGAAAGTGTCCTATAGTGGCCAGGGACTTGTTTTAAGACCACACAGAGGGTCACTGGGGACCCTGGGGACTGAGGTCAGTGTCAATAGATTTCTTTCCCTTGAGGGACTTCCACCAAGGTTTCGAAAGTAATTACAAAACCTTTGGCTCTTGTTTTTTACTACGGGCAATAAAAAATTGTCACTGTGTGTGCGAGTCTGTTTTGTTCCATTTAATTTGGTCTTTTCCATTACTAAAACAACCACCTTGTTGAGTGCTTATTTTACATTTCAAGGATAATATAAGCTTTTCAGAAATTATCATTTGAATCCTACCCCAAATTCCATGAAGTGGAAGTATTTGCTCTGCATGTACAATCTGAGGCCTAGAGGCTTAAACAAGATGTCCAGGGGTGAGAAAACTAATAAGATACAGAGCTGTGACTCGAACTCACCATTTCCTGGTTCTTGAGTCCATCATCTTAACCACAATGTGACCCAGTTTCCTTTCTGTAAACCTCAAGTCTGAAACAGGTTGTAAAAGGAAATTTCAGAGTTTATTAATCTGGCTACAGAGTAGCTGGAGAATTATATGACAACGATACGAATGTAGATCTGCTAGGACAATGAAGAAGCGTTTAATCTCATGCTTTCCAAACTATAATCCCCAGATTCTGCAGAGATTCTCAGAGCTGCCCCAGGGGAAGAATACAGGGCATGGAAGTTGGGAGGCTCAGAGGGAAGAGCGCAGGACTTTCAATTCCCTTTTCTGGAGACAGATGCTTCCCTCTGATTTTTTTTTTTCTGTAGGAGTCCTGCATAAGATTTCATTTAGGGGTGAGGATGGTGGGGGAAGCTTACCAATGTGGAGAAAAAAAAATGGTTGATGATGGCTGAGTTCAGATCTGCCATTTCATAATACGAGAAAATGAAGACCCAGAAAACAATTTAGTCAATGTCACTCTGTTAAAAATCATACGCTGACCTGGGAGCACACTTGAGGATCACGTAGTCCAACCATCTCCCAGGATTGGCCTCTCTGACTTGAGGCCACCCACCCACAGTGGGCCTAAGTCCACAACCGGGGACTCACAGTCCACCAAGTCTTCCCATCTTGTGGTCCTTAGAGCAGATCTCTTTATAATAATAGGCTGAACGCTGTTCTTCAGTTCCTCAGAGATGCATGGGATGAAGTCATTCTTCCACTCGACAATGCCTCAAATATTTGAAGACTCGTGGCATTCCCCTATAATCTCCAGTCCACACACCTCCTATTCCCTCAACTATTCCTCAGACAACATGGTTTCTTCAGATCTGGTTGACTTACTCTAGAAAAGCTTCAGTTTTTTGTAGAATTAAACTTTGTCTTTTAAACTTTCATTCCTTATGCAATATCTCATTAACTCCCTTGGGTAGGCAAGAGATGGTAGAGGTGAGAAATAAAGTGCAGATACTATCATCATGAGGCTGGGCTTTCCCACATGGACACAAATCCATACACATGCTTTCGCTCCTGTTTCTGACAAGGAATTTCCTACTCTGGCACAATCATCCTGATTCGCTGGCAGGAATAGTTCCTTCCCAAAGTGAGCCTTTGTTCATTCCCATTAGCTGTCTATGCTCTGCAGAAGATTTATAAGTTTGAAGCAATTGGCTGACTAAATGCTGAGTCAGATTTAGACTGCTCTTCTCCAGCCTCATCCATGGGGGCAACTCTCATGTCTGTTAAAAGATGTCACCACTGAACCATCGCCAGTTCATTGAAGATGGTGAATCAGTTTTAAGCCTCTTTAAAGATATATTTGCAAGTGAGAGGATAAAGGGGAAAACAGTTTTAACACATGGAAACATTTTCTAAGTTTGGGAAAAATGGAGGAAATACTTATGTAAATAATCTAAAACAGCAAGCAAAATGGCCGGATAGTCCTGGAGTGTGCTGGAATTTCCTCCCAAAGCAATAGCAGATCACATTTTTAATGATATATTTTAAGAAAATATTAAGAGTGACTAGTTTGTCCTTGAGTCCATCTTGAATCCCCACGCATTCTGAGGGACAGAGGAATCAGCCTAAACCTGAACATTGGCTAGAAATAATCCACCAAACAAATAATTACCCACACACACTTAATCTAGGGATGATTATGTTACATAGTTACTTGCTAGCTTTGAGCTGCTGTAAGTAGTTTACTGTGAATTTTCACATCTCATTTTATTCAAGGAATTAAATGTGCTTTATGTGTATTATCTTATTTACTGTCATCACTACTCGGCAATTATTATTAGCTCCAGTTCATGTTTGTGGAAAAGAAAACTCTAGGATTGTTCAGAAGCAATATTTCAGGAGAGGAAAAGTGTAAGTGTCATGGAATATACTCAGCAAGACTTAGAATTCTTGAGTGTTTCAGTTGGAGAAGAGGCAGAGATCACCCAGTCAACCTCCTTATTTTAAAAACAAGAATGGTAACATTAGAACCACTTCAGTGTTTTAGTTAGTGAATTTAAATACTTTGCAATTTCACTTCCATTTCCTGAGTTTGAAATGGGAATACTTAGAGGATCTGTTTTCTAATAATAGAATTCTTATAACCACTAATGGGAGCGTGCCAAGATGAATGAGACTGTCTCCCCATGTGATATCCAGCTAATGTCTACGCCAGTCATTATGGTGTGGGCGAGAGAGGGCAGGGGCTGGAACCTGCCGCACCTGACCCCTTCCGTGACGCTAACCCTGTTTGAGTGAATGGACCTCAGAGCTGCTTTTGGACCTCTGTGCCTCCGTCTCTAAAATTAGGGATTGGACTAAATGTTTCAGGCATTCTTTGAGTTCTAATGTGCCACAATTCTCACTTTCTTTATATAAATTTTTCAAATGCATAATATATACATATGTCATAGATATGTAAATCCCCAGACACTATAAAGAGAGGAAGAAAGCAGAAATTATAAATGGAAGATTACATTATATTTGACTATATTTCAAAGGTAAGTGCTCTGTAAGGAGCAAGAGGATTTGATACTTCAGAATGCTGAAATTCTCATGGACAATACATTCCGAAGCACCCGCCTCATTTTCTATTTCCCTTATGAAGTTTTGGACATTTGCAATCTCAAATAAGCATCAAGTTCTCCTAATACAATACCTTTTGGTCACCCTTGCTCATGAGAAGATTTAGACACTTCAACTCTTGCAAATCAAAGAAGAAAGGGGCGGGGAGAGGGGTGTCTCTTTTGGTTTAGTTGTATGAAGCCGTAACTCTCAGCTGGCGGTACCACCACATTCTTCCGGTAACCGATTATGTCATCACAAACGGAGATTTATGAGCCCCTTCTCTAAAGAAACAGAAGGCAGGATGAATTATGAGAAGTTCCAGGCCTGCAAACACTTTCTCCAATAATTAGCCTAAGGTGGGGGGGGAGGGAGTTAACCTCACTAAACTCCCATTTTGCACAACCCAAATAATGCCTTGCCAATGTCTGACTGAGCACAGAAATTCATCTTGAGGTGATCCACTTTAAAACCCCATTTATAAACTCATTCTGAAGGGCTTCCAGTGAAAAGGATGAAGGACGGCAAAATGCTCCCTGTTACGAGCAACACGGTCCTCAGCAGGACAGCCCGGCAGCTTAGAGGGGCCTTTCCAGCCCTGACAGATGTGTCTCTGTGACAGCCTGCAGGTAAACAGGAAGCAGCTTTATGATCCAGGAGGGAACAGTGGAGCTCTTCACCACAGACTCAGACTTCTGCAGTCCCTGATGCAAGCGCAGGAGAGCTGAAGCGCGTGGTCAGAAGCGTGCCTGTCGCACCTTGCTGAGGCTGTGTCCTCGCAGACCACTGAAGGTACAAATTGCACCACTGATTTAGTGTACCATTACTCAGGTGCATTCTATAGCTCTGCAATCAAATATTCAACCCATGTTAACTCACATTCTCTTACGAAGAAGCTATAGGAGAAGGCAACTTGAGAAAGAGGCAATAGGAATCCATTCACCTGCCGATCAATATTTACAGTGTGTCTACCCTATGAGGGAGGTTATTACAAGACTTGGTAAGGAGTAAGAACGAAATGATTCATAGGGTGGGTCCAGCTCTCAAGGACCTACCAGTCCAGAAGTGATGACACGGCCGTACACATCTGTGCGTGCAGGGCAGACAGCAGGTGGACTGTGTCAACTTGCAGACTCCCAGAGACAGGAAGTCTCCAGGTGGGCACCAGCCTGGCGACTTTGAGGATCCAGCAGTCGTCTCCAACAGAGGGAATTCTGCCTGGTGGAAGCCTGCAAGGAGCTCTGCATGGGACTCTGGATTTGCTAGGAGGAGAAACTGGCAGAAAGACAGAACCAGCTAGTAGAGAGCAAGAGGACAAGCAAGGTGCTTCCTAAGAAAGTTACGTAAGAGAAAAACACAGGGGAGGGAACAAGAAGAGATTCAACCATGAGATTGGAGAAGGTGCTGCACAAAGAGAAAGGAAGCAGTTATTAAGCACCCACTAAGCACCAGTCACTGTATTAAGCACCCTCCACGTGCTATCTCATTTCGTCCTCCAATAGTTCATATTACTAATATTTCTGTTCCTATTTTACAGACGGGAAACTCAAAGCCATGATGTAAATGGAGCCAGAAGTGCAGACCAGTCCTTAATTCACCCCTCACACTTTTTCCGTTACTCTCTTCCATGTTCTTGTCCCCTCTATAGGCGGTAATTTCCTCCTCTGTTAAAATAGAGAGCTGGGTTGGATAGGCGCTAAGGCCCATTTTAACTTCAGAGCACTATGAACTTATCGTTCTAAATATAAAGAGAAAAAGTGACAGCAAAGGTGCTTTAGGAAAAAGTGGGCCACGGGGGAGCGACACAGCATCAAACCCACTCACGATCTCTTCCTTTCCACCTTCCGTGTCCTTCTCTCTCATTAGGGCTCCGGGAGTCCTGCCAGCCAGACCCAGCCCGGAGAGAGCGATGCGGAGGCGCCCGGCCCTGTGAACTGACTCTGAAGACTAATCCAGGAAGGAGCAAGCCCAGCTTCCCAGGGTCGCCTCCGGAGGCTGAGCTTCCCCGCTGTCTTAGCCACTTTCTCATTGCTGGGACAAAACACCTGATGCACACAAATGAGGAGAGGTTTTTTTTGGCTTGTGTTTTCAGTCCATGACCTGCTGGCTCCAAGACAGGAAGGGCGCGGCAGAAGGGCCTGGCAGAGGAAAACTCTTTTCATCGAGGCTTCCAGGAAGCAGGGCGAGAAGGGAGGAGTTCAGGAGGGAGACACCCCCTTCTAGGGTGTGCCCCAGTGATGTGTTTCTTCTGACCAGGCCCTGCCTCCTCACGGCACATTCAGTCTGAACTCAGTGGATGGATCCACTTAAGAGTGGCGCCCCCTTGATCCAGTTACCTTCCCAAAGTCCAGCTCTGGGCACACGAGGCCTTAGGGGGCCATTCTAGATCTAAACCGGAACCGGAACTACTGGAGCCCCCACCCACAACCTCTCAAAGCTGCTTGGAGCTCAGTGTCCTCTCCAGATGCAGAAGGACAGAAGTCACCATGGCCTTGTCCGAAGCACACAGCAGTACCCCCATCCATGGGGGACACAGCCCAAGATGCCCAGTGGATGCCGGGAGCTGGGCATAGTATCAAACCCTATACATACAATCTTTATTAAAATCTGTTCTCACTGTAGATCTTAGCAACGTCAGCACATGGTTTGTGTTTGTTTGTTTGTTTTTTCTTTCTGTATTATACTGTGATATTTCTCCTTTTCAATTAAGGGAAACACTTTATAACTTCTCTCTGGCATATTTTAATTGCCATTATCACTCCTCTTGTGATACGGGGCTATTATTAAGGAAAATCAGGGTGACTTGAGTGCAAGCCCTTGGCTGATACCATGACAGCTGATCTGATAACCTCCATGACCAGAGGGCAGGTAATGTGTGCAGCATGGACACACTGGACAAGGGATGACCCATGTCGTGGGCAGATGGACAGCGTCAGACTCCATCACACTGCTCAGAATGGTGTACAATTTAAAACTTGTGAAGTCTTTATTTCCAGAAGTTTCAATGTAATATTTTCAGACTGCACTTGGATGCAGATAGAGGAAAGGATAAAAAGTGAAGCCACCATTAATAAGGGGACCACTATATTTCATCTCCAGCAGATGACTGGAAAGAATAAGAAAAAAATTTTGATGGTACATAATGTTTACATTAATCTTAGGGAGAAGGTAGATCTATTTAACACATATTAATTATTTTTATTCTCTTTTCTCTCTCCTCTGTCTCTTCTCCTTTTGTCTCTAGGTCTCCTTCCCATCTGCCAAGGGTCTACCTCTCACATTCCTATTATCTATCTTTTATTTTGTTTTTTAAGTCATTTACACTGAGTTTCTCAAATAAGAGAAGTTATGTGATACTTAAGGTTGTATGGAAATTCTAATGAGAACATACTGAAGGAAAAAAAAGTGTGAAATGGGAAGAGAAGAACAAATCTTGCTCACAGAAAAAAGGGAACCATAGAAAAGAAAGCATCACAGGAATACGCATGTGTGAAACCAGCAAAGGGCGTATTTCTATAAGCCTTTCTAAACTTGCCAAAACTTGGAAATTGGTTCATGGTGAGAGTGCATAGAATCAGGAGTGAAAAGCAGAGGTAATGTGGGCTAACGCCAATGAGAAGGTGATGAATGTCCCATGGAACAGTGTCATCCTCCGTGTGGCTTTGTCTAGAGAACACCATTTAGGTGGAATTCTGAAAATGAGACCATGTGTTGGCATGGATTTTGACGCTGACCGGGGAACTTCTGACCATTCTTGGGCAACTACTACACTGTCCGGACCACTTTCCATGGTGCTTGCCCTGTGTCGATTTTTTAGTTTTCCTTTTCGGAATGTCTGGATTCTACAGAAAAGCAAACCTATTTCCCCCCTTGGACAACATGCTACTGTACAGGATCTTCTATTACAGTGCAGAGGTGGAGCCCTTTAGCCTCTGAAAAGAGGATACTGAAATAGTGAAATTAGTAAATCAAAATGAAAGATTAATCCACAATTGATCCTCTAAGTGTTTTAAATTGCTGGAGCAAATAAAATTCAAGAGGGCAGTTCTCCATCTGGTGCAGGCTCACTGCTATATTCGTTTCCTCATCCCACTTGGTAACTTTGGAAGTTGGGTACTAATAGCAGAGATGCTCAGTGCAAAGAAACCACATTCAGTCAGGATCAGCCTTAGTACAGACAGCTAGTCTGAGGATGCAGCTTTGGTTCGCTGGTAGGAATCCTCAGACCCTCACAGAAAGCCATGTGCAACGCCCTGGTGTGAACTCATTTCTTTCTTTTTTTTCCTTAATGGTCATTTGCTTTGTCATACTTGCATTATGGTGGAGTTAAATATAGGAATAAAATATCGATTACTTGTCTCAACTCACCCACTTGCTGTGCAGATCACACTGGCTCCTTCTTTCTCCACGTGGCAACGGAGACCCAGGCAGGTGGGAGACTGAGAGCTTCCAGGAGCTGAACTCCCTGGAATTGCTCTTCAGTCGAAATTTGTCTTCGCAAAAGGTTTTCTCACATGACTATTTCATGAGTCAGAAAAAAGGTCCGGGACAGACGTTTTCCCATGAAAAATGCCTGCCCCATCAACCAGCAAATTTCTCCCTTCCCACCCACAAAGCTGGTCAGTCCTCCCTCATTCGAGGACCACAGGCATGCAGATGATTGGTGGCGGCCCAGGCTGCGGCGGGGAGAGACTCTCTGCTACCCAGCACCCGTGTGCCTCTCAGCCGGGAATAGCAAGCAGCAGCAGAATAACCAAGGCTTGTTCAGATTCTGAGCAGAGAGCAAATAACGCATTCCCAGGATGTGAGGTCAAACCCACCACCAACCCAAACACAGCAAGAGAAAGAAGTTTCACAAGAGCAAGCACCACTGAATCCCTTCAACTAGTTCTTGGGCAGAAACTCTGTCGGGTTTTAAGCTCAGCTGATGCTCTTTTAACTGCAGTGTAAATGTTAACATCACCAGTACTTAGGCAAACTGACACCCAGAGATGCCCGGTATAATTCACTGAAAAGACTCATGGTATAATTCAATGATTCATGGACAACCGCATCACTTCCCTGGTATCCCTGCCAAGAACCCGCAACAGAATCGAAGCATGAAGGGTGTTCTAAAAATAATGGATCTGAATTCTTCAAAAGGTCCAGAAAGACAGATAAAGGGCAAAGAAACTGCCCTTGAGTAAGGAGGCTAAAGAGACCTAACAACTAAATGAAAAGCACGATTCTGAAATGGATCCTAAAGCTATAAAAACATTAAATAATTGATAAAATTTTGGATATAGACTGTGGATTAGATAATGATATTATGCCAAAACTAAGTCACTTTGATAATTGTACTTTAGTATACAGAAAAATATATTCTGTTCTTAACAAACATACAATGAAGTAGTGACTGATAAATGGACACAATGCCTCCAACTTAGTCTTCAGTTGAAAAGTTCTATCTGTCTACCTATCATCTATATATAGAAAGATGCTAGAGCAAATGGGAAAAAATATAAAAAATTCATGAGTCTGAGATAAACCATACCAGGGAATTTCTTGTAGTAGTCTTGCAATTTCACTGACAGTTTGAAAATATATCAAGCTAAAAAATACCAAATGTACCAAGCTAAAAAAAAATGCCAAAAAGGTCTCCCCAATATTAAATCTAACAGAACCAGATCCATAGTCATCAGCTTCTCCTTTAGGGACAAAATATGGATCTGGTGGCAAATCCCAGCATCCCAGAGGCAGGGGAGCAGTCTCCACTCTATCATCTCCCTAGAGAGAGCATCTCCGTGTGGACTCTGGAAGGTAAACAGCAGCAGACAGTGTGGGGAATATTTCTAAGTTCCAAGTACCATCGACCTGGCGGCGAGTTCGAATTTCGTTTCCACACCCTGTGGCTCAAACTCAGTGTGGCTTTTAACCAGGAAGCGGCTCTCAGCACCTAGACACAGAGAGCTCCAAACAATGACTTCTGATTTTGTGCATTTTGACTCTAGAAGCATGAATGGGAAACTAACTCTCCTTTTTTCTCTCCCAGGTTGCCAGGAATGAATCAGGGTCTTTGTACTGAGTTACGTCTCCAGGCGATTTTTGTTCTTTCTTTTGAGACAGGGTCTTTCTAAATTGCCCAGACTGAATTTGAACTTGCAACCCTCCTGCCTCAGTCCCCAGAGTTCGAGGATACACGCCTGTGCCATTTGACATCTTCTTACTCATCTCCTTATTTATTAGTTTCCTAAATGAGAGGAATGAACTATTGCTATATGCATCAATTTAGAGTAGTATCAAAGCATTATGCTGAGGGGCAGGAGCCAGGCTCGAAAGGCTACAGACTGCACCATCCCATTTGTATAACATTCTTGGAAAGACAAAATTCTAGTGCTAGAAGTCTCAGGAGTCGCCAGATCAGGGATGCAGGCTGGTGGTTGTATCCTGAGGGTGTCCAGGGAGGGGAATGACACTGCCCTACTTCCTGAGTGGGTCGGAGCTGCAAACGTTTAGACACGTGTTCAAATTGGAGACCTGTACACAAGTCATTTTAATTTTTAAACTAAGTTTAAAACAAGGGAAAAATCAGCTGTGGCTTACTTCAGAATATGTTTACTTATTGTCGCATATAAAGAACACATTCATTTACATTAATTGTCTGGCTACATATAAAGCCGGACAATGCCAAAGAATTCCTGAGGATCTACCGCGGTGGCGTGCTTAGGTGCGGTTCATTCTGTGGGCACGTTGCCTGGGGCCACGTGGAGAAAAACATCCACCCGCAGTGGTCGCTCCGTTCGGAGCTCGGCTACTGTCCTGCGTTCCCAGTCGCCTGCCAGAAGCAATCATCCTAGCAGCCAGCCAAAGAGGAAGGGATGCCGCGCAGCTGGAGTGTGTGGGCACGCTGACGGCTTGGGGTCTCCACCCCGACGGAAGGGAGGGCCACCTCTTGTCACAGAAATGCTTCAAACGATGGCAGGCAGTGAGGAGGAGGAGTTGGCTAGCGAGACCATCTGCGAAGTTTCCGAGCATCCTCGCAAGACGGAATTGTCTTAGTAAATTCACCAGGGTCCAGAGAATGACACTTGTTCTTTCGGGGCCAAAGATTTGGTCTTGTCATCGCCTCTGAGTTTACTGGATACAGAGACTGTCATGAAGATCCTTCGTAGCGTCTATGGTTGCTCACAGCTGAGCTGCCGTTCTTCCTCAGAATCGCCCAACTCCCTCTGCCAGGTGCACGGTCCAGCAGCCCTCTTTGGTGGTTCGTTTATTCATCACTTCCCTGCACATGCCTCAACACCTTCGACAGGACAGACATTGCACCAGGTGCCGGACACACAAAGATAAATGATGCGTGTGTGCTGCTCCCGGCGACTCTCGGCCTTCTCAGAGGCTTGCTGGAGGCGAGTGAATGTGACGACCAGCTGACAGGTATTTTGGGCCTGATGGCAATGATTCTCCACATCGTGATGTAACAAAATAAAGTTAGATGGAGTCAATTACTCTCTTCTGCATTTTTTTTTTTAGCAAAAATAATTATTCCTGATTTTGGCTACAATGACAAAATGATAAACCCCAAGATTATACCAAAGCTGATGATTCCAATAAGGAGTCACTCCCTGCCCCCCAAACCATGAATTCCAGCTTTGGCTAGTTCAACCACTTGCAAATAATATCGCGAACGATTGTAGTTTGTGTTTTTGAGCAAGTCGGGTGGAGGCAGAATGGAGAGAAAGGGAGAGAGAGGTAAGGTGGCACTTGAGTTGCTTAGAATTTGGAGTTTCTTTAATGTGACTTAAATACAGCTTATTTTAAATAGGGTAGTGTAAGAATTACACTTTTCAATAGGGAAAAAATGGTTTCTAATTTTGGCTGCCACTTGTTAGCTATGTTATCTTCTTAGGATGATTATCATTTCCAGGTCTCAATTTTCTCAATCATAAAATGAAATGTTTGAGCCAGCGGAGTTCTAAATACTTCAGTATCTATTAGTTCATATACAAGCATTTCTTGAGATAAAAATCCTGTCTTTGGGGTTCTTTACTGTTTACTTTGTCATTTGTTTCACCATTTTCTTTTGAGACTTAAAGACTTTGTGAAAACTACTAGTGTGATGGAAGATTTCTCATAAATATCCTATCATATATGTTTCCTATTAGGGCTTCTGACATTCCGCATGTTCACAAAGGTAATTGGAAATACTGGAGACAATTTAAGGGTCATTATTGTGTTAGCTAAGAAAATAGCTAATGATGACTTTAGCTACTGGGCTATTTAGCTGATCATAGAACCCATTAGCTCAATTAAGTAACTCAAATAGGAAAAAACATTTAGACTTAAAAAGCCACCCACCACTACCTACTACTGGCCTATGAGGCTTCTATTTCATGGGGAATTGAAATTGTTTGTTCCCTTTATATAGAAGAAAATGGCCAGGTCTTTGGGTTTAAGCAGATACAGTGATCCGTGGTCACTTGGCTTTTATAATTATAAGCCTAAAACTATGTTGAATAGCAATTTTAAGAAAATAGGTTAAGACTAGAGGCCTTCTGCGTAAATCAGGGCTTGAGCTTTTCTGGAGTGGTTTACTTCACTGCACTAAGGCAGAGTGCAGGGGAAACATATGGGCTTTTCTTCCTTTGAATTTTCTTCGATCCTGAGTGGCATAGAGGTTCACATTATGGGAAGGTGAAGGATCAGCATTGGGATGAATGTTTATGATCCCAAATAGTCTAATTCTAGGGGTTCGTGGCATTCGGGGATTGAGTAGGCACTTTCTTTTTACAGACCAAGCCCTGGAGAAAATGCTGAGGTCAGTGTGTAGTTTTATATTATTCAAATGGGTAGTTTACAGGATGTTTGAGGTGAGTGTTGGAGGGAAAAGAATACCACTACGTGCATTATTCATAATTATTGTATAGCTATAGTCAGACTATGCTATTGCCAAAGAGCGTTGGTTCACTGAATGATTGCTCAATTTTGATGGAGTACTGAATATTTCATCCAATTAAAAATTCAGGAACTGCTGTAATGAGTGGCGTGCTGGTGAATGGGTACCATTTGGCTCTCTAGCACTGGTTTGCAACTTTTTCTGATTTTTATGGTGTGGACCCTTCCCTCGTGGCTGATAGCAAGCTACCAATGTGATGTCATTTGGCTTTCTACAAACTGCTGGAAATTGAACTATAATGAGTTTGACTGAGCTGGTATAAGCTGCTCCGGCAAGCTGCTGGATGTGTCTTTGACTAAAGCTAAAGTATACGGAACACGATGACTTTGCCTGGAATTAGATCCTAGGACAACAATTCTTAAAGAACACACCTAAGGGCTTACTTTGTTGTTAGCTTCCACCCTGTGTCGGAAGGAGCCTTCTGCGGAAAGGCCGGGCCTCGGGAAACCTCCATTCTGCACGCCAGCTCCGTGACCATTCCGTAGCCTTGGGAAAACACACAAAATAAGCAGATTTCATAATTTAAAGGCAGAAGTTCTCTTTCTATTTCTGCTACTCACTGTGCAACTCAGTCCTCAAATCAATTCAGGTATGGGCTACGAAATGGGCTGTGCCATAATGTGGCTCTGAAATGCATCCTGAAGCCTCGTGTATTACGGGCTTGGAACCCAGCCTGGTGCTCCTGGGAGGTGTTAGTAACTTTAAAAGATGGGCCCTTGTGGAGGTCTTTGGGTCATCCGGGGTGGCCACTCCAAGGGGCCCTTGACTCTTCCTCCCTCTTCCTTCTCTTCTGGGCCATAAGGGAGCAAACCAGGAGTCAAGAGGCAGTGGATTGTAAAATATAAGGGATCAGGTAGGGAGCTTCCTGGCTTCCCTGGGGACTTTGCTGACCTTGTCCTTTTCCTAAGAGAGGCCTTTTGACTAACTCAGCATATGGGAAGCGGCAGATCTGTTGTGTCCTCCCTTCTGCCAACGGCCTCCCCCTTGTCTCAGCCCACCCAGTGCTGTGTTTAAAGTTTTGCTGTTATGACCTAAGACGTGTGGCTTCTTCTTCCTATTCCCACTTCCCCCTTTGCTTTGTGTCCCACAGTGGTCACATATAAACTCTGTCATATTCATGTCGAAAGATACATTGCTAGAAGCAACACGAGAATATCCAGTTGTGACAAAAAACCCACATATGATTTATTCTTCTAATATAATAGTGCTATATAATAAATCTAGTCACTTATAAGTGCTTATTCAACTGTACCCTGATATCCATTATTTTAATTGATACTTAACTATTTAACATCATTTCTGTGCAGTCTGGTCAATGGGAAGCTGCTGAATGAATGACTGGCTGGCAGCATGGCGTGGCATCTTTGTGAACGGATGAGCTGGGCTCTCGAACTCATTTTCACACCTCAGCACTGAGATACCTTTTCTCTGCCCCCATTTTTCTCCAGGTTTTCTGTTTATTTCCAGAGAATGACAAATAGCCTGTTGCACGGTGGGGGGCATCTTGGCAAGAAAATCCTACTCTTTACCTGTCAGCTCCTTTCCAGAGACACGCCAGCCGAGGGCTGAAAAAGCAGGAGACCCGCCGTGCAGTTGCTAACAGTTGGTGGAGCAGCAAGTAAACTAGAGCAGGTGGCATTTGTCCCGATTTCTGCGCTCTGGTGTGAGGCTTGTACAACAGATGTACCGGGGGCTGGAGAAGGGTGGCACTCGCTCGCGGAGGTGAAAAGGCAGGGATGCGTGCAGGCCACCTCTAGTGGTGGCGGCACCGTGCCTCAGGCTGTCAGCCCGTCGTTGGTCCTGAGGGTGGTTTTGCTTCAGCAGAATTGTAGCCATTTGCAAGGCTAGAAGAGATGGCAAACATCACTTATTTCACGTTTTTTTATAGGGCAAAAGTGCCGGAACTAGATGGTACGGACTTTTCACAAACATTGTGGTGTTACGTATATTCCTGCTTATCTTCCTCCCCGACTACTTTAAAAAATTGGCATTCCAGAAACCTTTTATATTGCTGCTTTTAATTATAAGAATGGTATGAGAATACTATAATTCAACTATTGCTCTTTTGTCTGTAGTCAGCCTGTGTTTCTTTGTGTGTATCTAATATTTAATGCTTTTTCTTATCCTTGCTTTTATTTTTCCCTTGGTTTTTTCATTATCTCACAATACCTGATCTAGCTTTCACATTTCTCTCAGTAAAACAACAACAACAGCTCAGGAAGTTGAAGGTATAATCATCTATTTAACATATTAAATTTGCTCTTCCCGTGATTTTAGGATATATTTCCGCAATAAAAATGGTTTTAAAAAACTCTGGTAAAAGGGTGATTTGCTTTCAACTATCAAATCAGAGTTAGTCTTTAACCCCATAATTTTAATCAAAATGTATCTTTGGTTTAAATGGGGGTGGTAACCTCAGGACAGATATGGGTTTTTTGGCCTTTATTTGCCCAATAAGAGGTTGACATAACATACATTTTAGTCCTTAAAATTGAAAAGGGACTCTACAGAAGATGAAACATTCTGATTTTGAAAGAAATTGGTGGAGAGACCATGTCTGTTTCTAATTACACAAACTGGCTAAGAAAAAGAATTTAAATCAGCTGATATTCTTCCTTTCATTATTTGTGATGTAAACCAGCTCGTCTTCTTCCTTTCATTACTTACACGACATCTAATAAGTGGTCTGATTGAATTTAAACATTTGCAGTTGGTCACTTCCGGCTCTGTGTATGTAGAACCCATGTCTAAGAGTCATATGCTTCACCAACACGAATTTTACATTTCGCATGAAACTCAGTATTTCAAAAGCCAATTCCTCTACTTCCCCCATTTTGATACTCTGCTTATCCCTACAAACTAAAACAAATGATGTCATTAGTCATTGACAAAATCATCAATTAAGAGAGTCAAGCAACCAGGTGTCACAGGCCTATAATCCCAGCAAGCTGGGGAGCTGAGGCAGGTGGATTGAAAATTCAATTTAGAGACTTAGATCCCATCTCAAAATAAAAAATAAAGAAGGTCTGGGAATGTAGTTCAGTGTAAAGGCCCTGGGTTCAATCTCTAGCACTGAAGGGAAAAAAAAAAAAAAAAAAGCAAAATTAGTGCTAAGGTCTACTTGCCTGACTTCAGGAAATATGTTTCTTTAACGATAAGCCCATTATTTCAATTTACAATGTGGATGCTAAATCCAATGAAAGGATTTGGGTACAATCTTGATATGAAAAGACCTGGAGAGAATTATCATCATAATTTTCTGCTATTCTTTCTATGGTTTCTGCTATTGTTTAAACGGATTCATCACCAAAGACAGTGATTTTGCGCCTAGAGGGCAAGTCATTGTTCCCATTTCCACAGTGACTCCACTCAGGACACAGTTGTGAATAAACCCTACATGGCTGTGAAGGGGAAGCCTGAGGCCTGCTGCAGTCCAACGGCTGCTGTAGGGTGGCCATCGAGAGGCACCTTCCTCGTCCTCGGCCAGGACAGGCCCTGGTGCTGCCTCGACCTTGCACTTCTACAGCAGGGATTAATTCCCAAACGCCAACGCGAATGTTCTCCTCTTCACACATGGTATTTGGGAAGAGAGCTGCAAATATTGCTCTGTGTATCACACACACCCACTCAGCATAATCTCTTGTTCCCAGGGTGAAGCAAATGGCTAATGAAGTCATTCATCCGCCCTGAACCCAATTTGGGGTGTGAACCATAAATTTGTCTCAAATTAGTTCAGATGATTACATTCATGGAAACAAAAAGAAAAAGAAAAGAAGAGAAAAGAAAATCTGTGTCTTAAAAAAAACCCTGTACTTCTGTATTTCCTCAGGAATCACAGGATATTTAAAGCCGAATAGAATGTTAGAGATTGTAAAATAAGGGTGGAATGAAGACAAGTGACTCCAGTATGAGGCAAGAATGCTGAATTTGGAATCAGGACTCATCTAGATCAAATATTTCGGGAACCAGGCAAGAGGTGTGGTGGCTGGAATGGCTTCTGTAGGTCACCTTACTGAATGCCAAATTGTACTTTATAATAAATGTCCTGTGAGAATTCAGTTTTGAGAGTGCAGGATAGCGTGCACTAAGTGCTTGGATTATAAACCCCACTTTTATTTAACTTTTAGATGTCTCTAGTACAATAAGAGATGTTGACTAATACATTGTAAAAAATTAAGTATGATGAAAATTAAGTACATACATGAATATATATGAATATATATAATACATAAATAAAATATATATGAAAAATATGAATCCACTGGGATTGGGAAAAGAAGTTAAAGGAAATTTTTATTTCCTTTACTCCGATTATGAAACAAGAGAATTTTTAAAGAATAAACGCATATTCAAGCATAACTAGTGTAATAAAAAGCACTATTAAAAAGAAGAAAAAGGGCTGGGAGTATAGTTCAGTGTTAAATTATTTGCTTAGCATGCACAAGGCCCCAGAGTCAATCCTCAGCACCACAAAATAAATAAGTAAATAAAAAGAAAAAGAAAAAGAAAGGAATATTTTACATGAAAATACTATGATATTTGTGGACCTTTCTCTTTGGCACGATGAATGACTCTTGTTTAGTCTTCAGAATGAAAAAAAAATACGGAATATAGTATAAAAAAAGAAAAATCACATGTGTTTCTTCAACACAAAAAGTTAATACTATTTTAAGAATTTTACACCATTCCTTAGCAAATTAGATCCATCCTGAAATCCTTTCAAACCAACAGAAACTAGAAATGTCTGCCTTAGGAACTAATAAAATAAAATTAAGATGCAAGGAACATCTGTTCAAAGAAAAAAATCCCTGATTGAACAAGAATTTCTGAACTTGTCATTGCTCTTGGATGGACTGCCCAAGAGTGTTTTTAATTTATACAGATGATTTTTCTGATTATTTACTGCAATCCCTCTATAAGAACCCAAGTATTACCTTTCAATCAGTAAGGCCAGGGAGATCAGAAGGGATCCAATGTTGCTGTTATTGCTTTTATTTCTAGAAAGACGATAGAATTCTGGGGATGATGAAGTTTTGCCATGACCGTTAACATAAGGCTGAGAGTTTAAAACTTTATGGAGTATCTAGCCAGAGCAATTGGGCAGGAGAAAGAAATAAAGGACGTTTAAATTGTAAAGGAGGAAATCAAACTATCACTATTTGCAGATGAATGATGTTATACATAACAAACTTAAAGACTCCACTGAAAACTCTTACAATTAATAAACAAATGCAGGAAAGTTTCAAGAAACAAGATAACATACAAAAATCACTAGTGTTTCTATATACCAGTAATGAATGAGCAGAAAAAAAAATTTAAGATGCAATTCCATTTACAACATCTACAAAAATATCCAGGAATAAATTTAACCAAGGTGGTAGGAGAACTGTATAATAAAAACTATGAAGCACTGATGAAAGAGACTTAAGAGGACACACACAAAAAAGGAAAGATATAGCATTTTCATAGATGGGAAGAATCAATATATTAACCAAGATACATCATGTATAGGTATAAAATAACCATGATAATTGGGATCATTATGTATACAATGTACCATGCATGTTCTTGGAAAAAAATCAATATATTTATATGATTCATTCCACCCAACTCAATGTACAGTTTGAAAGCAACCCTTATCAAAAATGTCAATGACAAAAAAAATGTAATGCTAAAACTCACATCCACCAAAGACCCTGAACAGCCAAAGCAATCCTAAGCAAAAACTACAAAGTTGAAGGCATCACAAAAAACATACTACCAACTTACTGCAATCAAAACAGCATGCTTCTGTCCATGATAGAGTTAATGATAGCAGATTAACTGTCCTGTGGTAAATGACTATAAAAATAGATAAGATATATGATGCTCCTGGTTCAGGCATTAGAACATAGTACAAGTCTTGCTGTATCTGAGAAAAGCTAAATTTTCAATCATGTCAACTCTCTGCCTACGGATAATTTCCTGACTATGGCACAAGGAGTTGGAATCCAAGCAAAAGGATAAGTTCTGGAGGTCTTCTGGGAAGATGAAGTAAAAATCAAGTTCAAGGGGTTTGCATCGACCAAAGTCTGTAAGCCAGGCCACTGCAGAGAGCAAAGTGCTATGGGGGCACACAGGTCACAGAAGTCCTCACGTAGTTGCCCCCCAAGTCGCTGGCCAAACACACACCAGGTGAGCTATGGGTGGCTTGCTAGAGAGCAGCAGCAGAGCAGAAAGTGGAACTGACTTGCTAGAGTTTGAGGGTGCTGGGAGGTGCTAGAGCTGTAACCCGTCTTGCATAGCAGCACTTGGCTAACACTTTGGCCCACTGACACACCAGAAAAGTCTCCCTTTCAGCAGAAAAAGTCATGATCCAGAGTAAGGCCTACTCCAAACACACCCTAGAAAAGTCTGAAGTGAAACCAAGTCTATACGAATTTAGCTTAATTAGCTAGTAATCGAATTGCATATTAGAGCAAAAATCTACACTTTTCAGAGGACAATAACAACCCTTAAAGTCTAAGATTTGTATCATTTAGTCTGCTGAGGATGTAATAAAAGTAACTGGACATGAAAAACATCTAGAAAAATATATCTAATAGTCAAGAGAAAAGCAGACAATGGATATCAAAGTAGCCCAGATATTGGATTGAAAACAAAATATTCATAATTCATCACTAGGAATAATAATACATCATTAGCTGTATTGAAAATGAAGGATGAAAGAGTCATAGATTGAAGGTAGATTGATAAAAAATTATCCAATCTGAAAAATGGAAGGAAGAAAGGGAAAAAAAAATAAAGATGTTCAGAAATCTGTGGTACAATATAACATATCTAATTTGCATATAGTTGAAGTCCCAGAGAGAAGAGAATGAGAGTATTTTAATAAATAATGGCTCAGTTCTCATCTAAAATAATAGTACAAAAGATAATGGAATAAAAAATTTTTAAATAGTGAAAATGAAACAAAGTCTTATGTCAATCCAGGATTCATCATAATGAAAAAAAAAATCCTATAAAAACGAATCTGAAACAAAGACATTTTCAGATAAATGAAAACTGGAAGAAGTTATGCCACCAGAACTGAATTATAAAGAAATTATAATGGATATTCTTAGGGCGGAAGGGAAATGATACCATATGGGAATTTAAGTCTACCGGAAAGAATGAAAATCACTCGAACAGTAAATAAAGATATAGCTATAAAAGGCTGGGCTTGTTTTTTCTCTTATAAAATGCTGAATGAGAATTTTTAGTTTAAAATTATAATAATAGCCTTATAAAGTAACATTTATTCGGTCTGTAGAAGTAAAAATGTGGAAATGATAGCAAAAAGATTAGGGAGCAACAGAATCACACCGCTGCAAGTGAATTGTATTTGCACATGGTGAAATGTGAAAGATTAGATGTGAGGTGTGAATTGGAAAGTCAGGAGAAGAGGTGTGAAGTATTAAGTGTGAAGTGAGATACTACTGGTTCAATATGGACTTTGAATCACACACTGATTTGTACTGTTTTGTAAAATAAGTAGATTAAATGGTAGCATTATCCTTGTGGATTGTTACAGGTCCTTTGGCCCAGATAGATTTTACTTGTGTTCACTTTTCATCAGATACTTCCCCAAGTAATGTCGTGAGGATTATACATCTGTTGGCAGAGAAATTTATGATTTAAAAAGGAGAGTGTGCTTTGGGTAATGTGCAGAATTGGATTTAACTTGCAAGAAGCCAAATGAAAAATAAAAGCATGAATAATTTATTTCTATAAAATAGACTTTGATAAGTTCAGAGTATATTGTTATCTCTTACATTAATCACCAAAACCCCCAATGATAATCATCATTACATTCAAATGATCTAAAGGCTTAAATAAAGAGAATGAGATTGTCAGAATGAATTTTTAAAATGCAAGATCCAGGTATATGTTACTATATGAGCTACATCTTAGATATAAAGTTGAAACTAAAAGGATGGGGAAAGATATACCACGAAAACTATAAGCAAAACAAAGGAGTCATGGCTATATCAATGTGAGACAAAATTGATTTCAGGAAGAAGATTACTAAAGATAAAGAGGGAGAATTTACACTAATTGAAAAAAAATTCATCAAGAATATATAGCATTCCTACATTATTGGACTTAATAATAGATGTGATAATAGACCATCAAAACACAAAGCAAAATAGAGGCAGAGGGAGGGAGGTAGAGGTAGAAATAGAAAAATCCATGACCACGGTTGAGGATGTTAACACATTCTTATAGCAATTACCAAATCATACATACAAAAAAATCATGAGGTTACAGAAGATCTGAACATTATCAATCAATCTGACTTGACATTTACAAAACTCCATAAATGACTTCAGAACACACATTCTTTTCAACTGTGCCTGGCTTAAGATAGATGCTATATTGAGCCACAAAGTAAGATTTAATCATTTTCAAAACATTGAAATCTTACAGTACAGAACATCTGACAATAGATTAAACTAGAAACCAGTAAGATATATATAAAGGCCCCAAATATTAGGAAAGTTAATAAGATATTTCAAAATAATCCATGGATTAGAATTTTAAATTAAAAGCAAAATTTTCAAATTTGAATTGATTGACAAAAACACAACATTTAAAAGTTTGTAGGATATATCTAAAGATATGCTTAAAATGAAACTTATTTCAAATGCTTTACTAGTAAGGAAAAAAGTTTAAAATTAATAACCAAATTTCTACCTGAGTTAGAATAAAAGAACAAGTTATACTGGAAGCAAATAAAATATAAAAGTAATAAAAACAGAACTTAATGCAACTCAGGCAAATAATGGGAAATATTCAAAAAGTAAAAATAGTTCTTTGAAAATGTCAGAAAATGGATAATTTCCTAGACAAACAACCAAGAAAAAAGAAAAAAAAGTGGACATTTTCAAGAGTGTGATTCAAACGTTACCACAGATTGTACAACCATAACATGCATAATAAGGTAATAGGATGCCAAATGTTTACAAATATGTTTTATAGCTTAGAAGTGAGCTAATTATTTGACAGACACAAAACTGATTCAGAGAGAAATAGAAAATCTGAGTTGTCTTATATCTATTACGGACACTGACTTTCTAATTTAAAAACATCCCCCACAAAGATACACCAAGATGGGGCCCAGATGACTCCACTAACTTTGAAGTGAGGAATTGTTATGGTTTAGACCAAGAAAGTCCCCCGGAGGTCTCCTGCGCTCATAGGTGGGGCTGATGGAACGTGACTAGATCACGGGGATGCTGTCCTTGGCAGGGCATCATTCGCAGGTGAGTTCAGCAGCAGAGTGTGCTGCTGGAAGGTAGGCCTGGCCGCAAGTGGCAGGTCACTGGGGGAGGGTACATCTCTTTCTCTGGCTCCTTCTTTCTGTGCTTTCTGACTGTCATGACACCATGAAGTGAGCAGGTTTTCCTCCACTATGCGCCCTGCCATGCTGCTTCCTGTGTTGGAGCCAGCTGACCACGGACTCTAACAGTGAGCCAAAATAAACCACTCCGTTTAAGTGGTGGGTTTCAGGCATTGTGTTCCAGAAATGAGAAAGTCACCAGGACAGGAATGATACAAAACATACCCAATCTGTTCCAGAAATTAAGAAGAGGGCACATCTTCCGCCCCTTTAAAAAAGTTTATGTTGATCCTGACACAGAAACCTGCCAAAAAATTTTTAAGAAAAGACACTTATAAAACCATAGCCCTCATGAACATAGATGTAAAACAACCTCTTTTACAAGATGTCAGAAAATGAATTCGGTAATATAAAAGAAGAATGAGCATTAGAACTAATTGCAGTTAATTCCAGGAATGCGAATTCAGTACAACATTAAAAACTGGTGCTGGCTTCAGTCAAGAGATAACAGACCAATGACCAACATCATATTAAATGCAGAAAAGCTGAAAGCTTTCCTTCTGAAATCAGGAACAAGATAAGAATGCCCACCATTCCTGTTCAATATAGTACTCAAAACATTAGCCAGAGCAATCAGCAAGAGAAAGAAATACAGGGATATTTATAGGAAAGAAAGAAGTCACATTATTATTATTTACAGATGACATGATCCTCTACATAGAAGACCCCCAAAAATTCCACCAAAAAAACTCCTAGAATTGATAACCAAATTCAGTAGCAAGCAGGATACAAAGTCAGCACACAAAAATCAATAGCATTCCTGTACATCAACAATGAACTCACTGAGAAAGAAATTAGAGAAATAGTACTCTTATGGCTTGTATCTAGACGTCTCCCTCAAAGCCTTGTGTACTCATAGATGGGGCTTTTCGGAGTCCTCTGGATCTGGAGTGTGATGCTGGGATTAAGAGTGTATGATTACTAATTTAGTCCACAGATTGGAATTAGTATAGTTTCAGGTGTGGCAGGTGTGATTACATGGATTTACTGAAGACAGAAAC